>JARYGA010007259.1:0-26633 GCA_030545235.1 Helianthus tuberosus | reverse complement strand
TTTCTAAATGGACCAACATGTGACCATGATATGACCATGGATGATCTTTTTTCCTTTAGACCCAAAATTAAAAAAAAAAACAATAAAAAAAAAAAACAATGTGCCTCCATGAGGTCTTTGAAATAAAAACATACAACGGAGAGATGTTACACCAAGCACTAAGAGTCATCCAAATTCTATTCGCAAAAAGACAAGCTGTGAACAAATGTTCACATGACTCATCTTCCTCCTCACGGAATAAACATGAAGCTGACGGGATGTAGATGTTCCTTTTCCGTAAGTTTGCTCGTGTAACAAACCTATCCATGTTTGCCCTCCAAGCCATGACATTACACTTGAGCGGAACCCACCTGCACCACTTAAACGATAAAAGCCCCAAATCCCCCTATCCTTTACCCCAGTGGCGGACTTACAATAGTATTAGGGTTAGCACGGGCTACCCCTCAACCCTGTCTACGTAGTGTAAAAATACCCCTTAACTTCATTTCGGTAGTGTAAAAATACCACTCAACTTCGTTTCCGTTATATAAAGGATACCCCTGATCCTAAAAAAAATTAGTATACCCCTAACCTTTTGGGCTAGTTCCGCCACTGCTTTACCCGTAAATTTTTAACCGAACTTATAGAGAAAATTCTAAAATCATCTTCTAGCCAGATCCATGAATCTTTCGACCCAGAAAGAGTCGTCCTCGCAGCAAGCTCCTGGCACTCATGCCATTCGAGCAGTTCCTCGGTCGAGACAGAGATCCTAGACCACAACCAGCCGTCATTACCCCGCCCAATCCTATCCATCACTTTACAATATTTATCGATTTCAATTTCAAAAAGCATAGGCCACTTGTCTTTCAGAGCCACATTACCCTCGCAAACATCAAGCCAGATTCGAATATCCCTCATATTCCATATCTGACCTTTGATAAACTCATGAAAACTTTTACCATTTATAACCAAATGGTTTCCCAATTTATTGATATTGTTCGAGCACCCGGAAATTTGAGGATTGTGAGCTAAAAACAAAACACTTCTCACTTTAAAGGACACATATCAATCATTCTCCTCAACCATTACTGTCGCCAGCGCCGCATCCCCCTTTCTACCTACTGTGTTTATGTATCTCTCTCCTTCTAGTTCTTTCCGTCTTTTTCTCCCTATATCTATATATTTTTAAGCACTACCTACTGCCGACCATAACCATCCTCCACCGCCACCATCGCCTGAAAACCTATAACTACCTGACACCACTTATTTTTAATATTGGTCGTCTTTAAACACGCAGGTGCTGATGGCGGTGATGGAATCGAATTTGTAGAGTTGAAAAGGTTATGGTGGATGGAGTTGTCAGAGGATGGGTGGGTGGTGAAGCTGACGGTGCAAAGGAACGGTGGAGAATGTTGTATATTTAGTTTAAAACGGTGAATTCAAAGAAATTAAACAAACCTGGAACCTGAATTGAAATTGCAAAATTATGATGAAACATGGATAAATCTCTGAATTGTTTGAGAACTATCAAACAAACCTATTAACGGGTTACGCGTAATGATTTATCGGATTAGACAGAGATCGCTCTTGTTGGAAATTGAATTTGATGTTTCTATGTATGATGTATAGCGATGGGAAAAATTGTAACCATACTATTTCTTTTGTGTGCGCTTTTCTTTGATCGACAGAACATAAGTCTTCTTGACTTTTTAATTAATAACTTAATTAATTATCTTCCAATAATCCAACCCTTTGGGATTGTATCCTTACTGACTCAAACCACTGGGTTGAGGGTAACGCTAAGATAATCTCTTAAAAAGTGCAAAAGTGCGGAAATCATCAAAGGATACATTAAAGGCGAGTCGGATCCAAGTGATTCATCTTGTCTATCTGTTTTATTTTATTTTTATTTCCAGCATTTTTAGTTTTTATATTTCATGCTTAAAACCTTTTCTAAAAATTTTGATTAGACATTGAGGATAAACTGGTACTAAAAGCTCTTGTGTCCTTGGACGACCTCGGTATCTTACCAACGCTATACTACGCTCACGATGGGTGCACTTGCCCATGTGTGTGTTTAGTTGATGTGTGTAAAATGCAACATATAAATTACATCAAATAAGGCATAAAACTAACCCTTTTTTTAGTACTAATGTTGGAAAAAGTGTGTTTTTGTCTTCCTTTTGAATTTACAGGATCAAATGAGCTTAAACGAACAAAAGGAACAAATATACAGCCAAAACCAACATAAATACAAAGAAAAGGAAGAAACGTGGCATGCCCGACCCCTCGACAGCATCTCCCAAAGCAAAAAAACAAGAAGATAGTGAGCATGGGGCTGTGCCCAACTCACCACGGGGCGTGCCCAGCGGACACGGGGGCGTGGCCAGTTGTCTGCAGAAAAGACAAAGCTATAGAAGCTTCTATTCCCGACACGGGGGCGTGCCCAGCTCAACACGGGGTTGTGGTCAACGCTAATCTTCGTAAAATCTTGCAAATCTCGATAGTACAGATATGCTTATGCAAACGAGGTCGTGCCCAGCGGACACGGGGGCGTGTGGAGCTAATATAGAAAAATTATAATTAATGAAGAAAGAGAAAAAGGGTGGACACGGGGCAGTGTCCAGGCTTCTGTGCAGGCTATAAATAGGGGTGCTTGGTTCACTTTAAAGGCATCCATTGGCAAACCACCTCTCTCCCACTTCACCCACACTCCACAAACATCACAACACCCACATCCACCACCATCATCCATCATAGAGTGTGTGTAGTAGTCTCGGGATCCAAGATTGATAGTAAGAGTTCTTGACAATCAAAGGCCATGTTTGCCTAAGTGTCTTACATCACTTGGTGAAGTCAAGCATTTAGTGTAATACTTTTTTTTAATCTTTTCGCACTTTTTATTTGGTTTTGTATTAATGACTTTAATAACTAGTTTCTTATGTTGAAGGTGAAACTTCCTTATCATTTGTCCGTGGTGTCTTGGTGTTATTTTACTGTCTATATAAAATAAAAGATTTACACCATTCATATCTCTACGGTCTATATAGAGATATGTTGGCTACCTAGTCGGGGGTTAAGGGAATGGTTTGGTAAGGTTCTTGCCTTGTTCAGTGTATAGATCCTGCAAGGACCTGGGTCAAGCTTACTAGGACCTCCTTCAATACCCACTGGTATTGGATGGCGGGGGTGCGAATGACTTGATCCCCTCATATGTAAACTACTATTAATACATTAACCCGGCTATTTGGGATTGTAACCCTGCTGACTCAAACCACTTAGCCGAGGGTAACGTCACCTTCAAAAGAGGGGCCTACCACATTACGCATTAATACCTCAATTAATTATCTTTCAATAATCCAACCCTTTAGGATTGTATCCTTGCTGACTCAAACTACTGGGTTGAGGGTAACGTCACCTTCAAAAGAGGGGCCTACTACTATAACTAAGATAATCTCTTAAAAAGTGCAAAAGTGCGGAAAACATAACACACTTGTCATGATCTTATGCACTTCAAACAACTATAAATACCCCCCCTAAATCTGCCCATTTTCCTTGCTCATTTTCTCATTCTCATCTCTTGAACTCTAAGTGGAGGCTACCATCTTTTGGAGGCCACCTACCTGAGTTTTCTAGTTCATTTTTCCAGCCTTATGTGACACCTGTGTCACTGCGACCATCAAACAAATACCAAACCAATGAAATATTGTGTTTCATACTTTGGACTTGTTTAAATATGTGTATCTCTTGCACATATCAATTCTTGTTCGATTTCAAGCTCTAAATCGCTTTCTAGAAGGTTATACGCGCACTGATGCGTAAATATAACCAGTTTAATGCAACGAACACTCCGGAATAGTGAAATATACTTAACATACCTTAAATAACCTTTACATAACTTAGAAATAAGTTTTAAAGGCTTTGGTATGGCAAAAACAAGTTAATTCGCTTACAGGGACTAAACTTGACAAACTGTGAAAGTATGCCAATTTGAACTGTAACGAACATTCCGGAACATGACCATAAGTTAAACATACCATAAATATCCTTTACATATCTTAGAAATAGGCTTTGAGGGGTTCGGTATGCTAAAATAAACTTTTGGGGTCATTCAGGGACTAAAAGCGTCAAAAAGTACACAAGTTTGCATTTTCGCGCATAACTTACGTTCTGAATACATCCGGACATCCAAAAATTTATGTAAGCACTAAAATATTTTATTTTAGTGTTTGGCATAAGAAAAATCCATTCGTCACGCCATTTGGATCATTTTTCGCGCTTATGCGCATTCCGTCGTAATTAACCGAACAACGTAACCGTGCGGCTAAACAAACCGACACCCGAGATATTTTTTAACACATTTTAAGTTCCCTATACTTTAACTTCATTTTAGAGCTTTGAAATGGGGTTAACGGGGCTTAAACGTGTCAAAAAACGCATCGAAAACCAAGTTTTGAGGTTGTAGGGACTGAAACTGTAAATCTGCCAAACTAGGTCCGTAAGTAGGGGCCAGATGCAGCAAAACGTTTTTTTACAGCTGTTAACAGCCCTTAACACTCTCCAAAGGCCAAGTGCCAAGTGTCAAACTCTTATGGTGGATGGCAAATGAGTTACCACAACTTTCCAACAAGTGTACGGCTTAGATCGTGCCCCCTTTTCCAAGAAATGATCCTAACGGTGAACCGAAAACTATAAATACCCACCTCCACCCTTCACTTTTCCTCACAAGAATCTGATCTAATGTGCTCTAAGTTGAAACCTTTGTTTCATACCTGAGCTATTTTGATCTAGATTAGCATTCGGGGACCCTTCGTAAGTATTCCTTCGTTCTTTTCTTGCTTTTCGAGTCCGAAAGTCAAACTTTGTTTGACTTTCTGCGTTGACCAGTTATGGTCAATGCAAAGTTCGTTTGAACTTCGCAACGTGATTGTAATCACGATGGTTATAGTCCTTTGTGACTATGCCTACTGATTACCACGTTGTCTAGGGTCGTAAGGGTAAGCGATCTAATAAATCGCTTATACCTTCGAACCACCCGACCCATTTGGTCGATCATTAGGATCCGACCAAACACATTAGGTGACCATAGTATATAGGGAATAACCTTCCGAGGTTATACCTTACGGTCGCTTCGTTTAAGTAGTTGTATGATAGGTAGTTTATATGCCTTAGGTAAATTACCAAAATACCCCTTTGATGCCAAAATTCATTTTAAACATATGTAACATAACTTTTGACATCTAAACTGATTTGACAACAATATTAGACATGTTAAGGCATATGTTACTTGTCATAGGACTAGTTAAGCGGTCCGAACGCGTTTCACGCGAGCGACGCGTTAAAGTAGCATAAGCTACCTAAACGGGTCGTAATGGGTCGTAAGCACTTATGTTAGGTTTCATTTAGTATGTAGGCTTTGTTAAACCATATTACACGAGTCTCCATACTCGTTTGGTTTACGAACCCGCATTCTATCCGATCTTCCGATTTAGGTCCGGTATATTAACATAGTTACCTATATTATGTGCCGTTTGATTCCGTGATCTCTAGCATTGCTTGGTGGTTATCTTAGGACTTCTGAGCAATCTCAAGTGAGTACATAGAACCCCCCTCTTTTAAATGTTTTCAAGGTGTTTATGTGAGTACATAGAACCCCTCTTTTACTGTTTTCCAAACATTTTGGGGTGAAACACATGTGCCTACTTGTTACTTTCATGCTTTCCATGTTTTCACATCATATACCTGCTATGTTCGTTAGTACATTATAGTACATGATTTCATTACATTACATTACATGCTACGTATGCCCATTGTGTGCGTACTTAGTACATCGTTTTACATTACATGCTATGTATGCCCATTGTGTGCGTACTTAGTACATCGTTCTACATTACATTTCATGCTATGTATGCCCATTGTGTGCGTACTTAGTACATCGTTCTACATTACATTTCTTGCTATGTATGTCCATTGTGTGCATACTTAGTACATTGTTTTACATTGCATTTCTGTTGCATATGCTCATCAAGCATATGAACACATTATACTACATTTTGAACCGTTGTAGCTATTTGACTATGTGAACCGTCGTAACCCTTTGATTATATGAATCGTTTGTAACTATTGAACCGTGTGAACCAGTTGTATCTGTTGACATGATTTACATTTGACAATAGACATTTGACTATACATAAACATTTCTACAATTGTTAAACATTACATCTTGGTGGTTTGGTTTGAGTAAGTGATTTAAGTAACGATGCATGTGTAATATGATACAAGCATGGTGGATACGCCGCTGGTACTTCCTATATATAAGTGTTTGTATGGTATTACATATCGTAGCGCTATTTGAATCATTTCAAATTGAGACATATAACATTTTATACAAACAACATACTTTTCACAAGACATTGGTTTACAAACAACTTATCTTATACAAACTCATTTTACATGGTTATTCATTTAACCATACATTATTCTCTTATTTATACATATCATCTGATCTTATCGTTTTTCAAATGATTTACAAGACAAAGCAAATTACAAGATTCATGACTAAACATTTTCTCAAACATAAATTCTGTTTTCACAAAACCTATGTATCTCACAGGCATTTTTATGCTGACGTACCTATTTTCACATGTGTTTTCAGGAAATGATGCATAGGACTTATCAAGACATACTTAGGCGGACCTGTGCCTTGGTGAGTTAAAACGAGACAAGAACTAGTTAATTTATGTTATGTACTCTTTGTTTCTTGTTTAAAACAATGTAAACTCTCATGTTTGATTAATAAAACGAAACTTCAATTGCCATGGATTTGAAACAATTAATTCTGTTACAACACTCCCCGACGTTTCCGCCACGTTTTGTATGTTCTACGTGGTCGGGGTGTGACAGAAAAGTTGGTATCAGAGCCAATGGTTATAGGGAATTAGGTTATTTGTAATGCTTTGACCTAGTCTATAACCTTTCTAGGACCCTAACGCGAGTTTACTTGCGTTTAGTCATAAAACAATACCGTCACCTATACTTAGGCGACGACCACAACAGGAACATAAATTTCAAAACCGCTTTGAAAACTAATCATCTGTTCTAGGATGATTGATTACTAGGTTTTGAACCCTCTATTGTAAGGTTTTGAACCCTCTGTTATATGGTTTTGAACCCCTTTGAGTTTTCAAAATCTCGTCAAGGTTTTGGGTTTTAAATAATGTGAACACGTGCAAACTGGAAGGGTGAATGCCTGTATTCTGGGTTTTCTGTCTAGGCAAGCACTTCGTATATATCTCATCAGACGCGAGACCAGTTGTGCTTACCTGGGAATTCTTGGGATGAGTGTTCACTTATAGGCGAGCATGTCTTCGCGATACATTATTTTGATCCATTTACTTTGATTAGTCACTGTGGGACGTTTGTTGCTTTGTAGTAACAAACAAATGACCACTATCCTTGCTTTCATCAGATTTGTTTCATCTCATTCTTTTCGTCTAATTCTCTCACTCGTTTCCTTTCATGTTTCCTCTTTTAGAATGCCTCCTCGACACGAGAACCAGATAGCGACTGCCGAACTGGCAGAAATCATTGCACAGCAAATGGCTGCTCAATTCCCAAACCTCTTTGCTCAATGGAACCAAGCCAACAACAACAACAATGGTCCATGCAATTTCAAGAGTTTTAACTCGGCTAAACCGCTCAAGTTTAGTGGTTCTGAGGGAGCAACTGGGCTTCTTCAATGGTTCAAGAGCATTGAGAATACTTTCCGTCATGTTCAGTGTCCTGATAATCGCAAGGTCGAGTTTTCTTCAAGTGTGTTTCAGAAGAGGGCCCTTACGTGGTGGAACGGGGTTATGAGAGATCGTGGTGCAGAAGTTGCTCTAGCACAGAAATGGGCTGAACTTAGGACCCTCATGATGAAGGAATTCTGTCCTCGTCACGAGATCAGGGCCTTGGAAAGGGAATTCGACAATCTTGAGCAAGACAGCGGTGAACATCGAGCCTACACGGACCGTTATGAGGAGTTAAGTCTGTTATGCCCAAACATGGTCACACCTTTGGATAAGGCAATCGAAAAGTACGTTGATGGCCTCCCTGACTCAATACAAGACATTGTGACTGGTAGTAACCCTACTACAGTTAGACAGGCCATTGAGCTATCTGCAACCTTGACTGAATCAAAGATCAGGAAAGGTAAACTTTTCCGAAAAGGTGACAAGAAACCGGTCGAGGAATCGAACCCAATCGAGGAATCAAAGACCATGGATGAACAGACTGGATCCCCTAAGAAGTCAAAGAAGCGAAAGGCTTCTCAGAACTTCGCCGTGGTCGCTCACAATGATCAAGCCATCCCCAACCAACCAGCTCAACCCCCTGCCAGGAAACCCTACAACGGAACTGCACCCTTGTGCAACCAATGTGGCCTACATCATCATGCTGGTGTGAAGTGCCGCCCATGCCAAGTTTGCGGGCTTATAGGTCATACAGCGAGGGTTTGCCCAACAGCAGCTGCACCAAATCAAGCTGGCAACAATCCTGCACAAGCTCGTTTTCCACCGGGGTCTTGCTACAACTGTGGCGAGATGGGCCATTTTCGTAGGAATTGCCCAAAGCTTGTTAATGCAAATCCAGCGCAGAGATGAGTATCTGACCGACAGGAGACAACGTTGTTTAGAAAATAATCAAGCCTTGTGTATTATTTTCTTTTGTTATCACGATCTATGAAACAATTGTTGTTATTGTTGTTATGAATAAATCTTTCATTTACATTTTAATATGTTTATGTGGTTGCATGTATAAACATATCCTCTACAATACCAACAATCAAGGAACCATATTCCTTGAAGAACAGACTATCCCCAAATTTCTTCCATTGTATGATCTCTTGCGTTTTCCACGAAAATCCTAAGTACCCATTTCTTCCAAGAGAAACGAAGTACGAGGTGCCAAGTTAATAGCAATCAATAACAAGATATTAACAATTAAACAATTATGTGATTATATGCTTATGTGTTCCCTTGTATGTGTCATGTGATCTAAATTATGTTATCTAAATCCTCGTAGAATCTTACATATCCTTGTACAAGAGATTCATAGTAGGATACCCAAAGGTACTACCTAAAATCCTTAATGGACTTCTACGCTGTAGTTATGTCCCTTGGATTATAAAGTACTACTTCATAATTAGACCCCTTTAGTGGTCTAGTTAAACTGATCGATCCAAAAATCTGGTTAGGAACATTATGTGATGATATAGATGAAAGGACTCCTTGGTGGCCTAATTAAGAAGATCCTCTGTCGATCTAATTAAAAAGGACCCTATGGTAGTCTAGTCACCCTCATCACAAGTTTGATCTCCTTCCCCACAACATTACAAAACGAACTGTGCGGACTGTGCAAGGAATTACGTAATTATGGATGCATACATAATTATGGAATTTAGTGCACAGAAATCACAGCAAGTTCTGTCATATATCTTGAGTTAACCCAATTCATTTCCATTTCTGATGAAGCATCCGTTGAGGAAAAATGAACTAGCTATTCATTTTTCACTTCTGAGGAATATCCGTTGAGGAAATGAATATCCGTTTATCCTTCATTTCCAACTCCGAGGAAGCAACCGTTGAAAAGGACTCCGTTAGTTCATTTTCGTTTCTGAAGATTATCCGTTGAGGAAGTGAATATCCGTTTATCCTTCATTTCCAACTCTGAGGAAGCAACCGTTAAAAATGACTCTGTTAGTTCATTTTCGTTTCTGAAGATTATCCGTTGAGGAAATGAATATCCGTTGTTAAATCTTTCATTTCCGTACCTGAAGAAGCAACCGTTGAAAATGACTCCGTTAGTTCATTTTCGTTTCTGAAGATTATCCGTTGAGGAAATGAATATCCGTTGTTAAATCTTTCATTTCCGTACCTGAAGAAGCAACCGTTGAAAATGACTCCGTTAGTTCATTTTCGTTTCTGAAGATTATCCGTTGAGGAAATGAATATCCGTTGATTATTCCTTCATTTCAAATTCTGAAGAATAACCGTTGAGGAAAATGACCCCGTTTGTTCATTTTCGTTCTGAAGAATATCCATTGAGAGAAATGAATATCCGTGGATTTTTCCTTCATTCCCGTTTCTGACGAAGGACCCATTGAGGAAGAATGAATCATCCATTCGTTTTTACTTCTGAAGAATATCCGTTGAGGGAAATGTATATCCGTTTAGTTAAAAAAAAATCCTTTATTTTCCATTTCCGAAGAACCCGTTGAAGAAAATGACCCCGTTCGTTCATTTTCGCTTCTGAAAAATATCCTTTGAGGAAAATAACAAAATTATGCTTTACATATCCTTGATGGCTATTTAACACAAAGTCACAGACAGACTTCTGCGAATAAATTTCGGGACGAAATTTCCTTAAGTAGGGGAGACTGTGACACCTGTGTCACTGCGACCATCAAACAAATACCAAACCAATGAAATATTGTGTTTCATACTTTGGACTTGTTTAAATATGTGTATCTCTTGCACATATCAATTCTTGTTCGATTTCAAGCTCTAAATCGCTTTCTGGAAGGTTATACGCGCACTGATGCGTAAATATAACCAGTTTAATGCAACGAACACACCGGAATAGTGAAATATACTTAACATACCTTAAATAACCTTTACATAACTTAGAAATAAGTTTTAAAGGCTTTGGTATGGCAAAAACAAGTTAATTCGCTTACAGGGACTAAACTTGACAAACTGTGAAAGTATGCCAATTTGAACTGTAACGAACATTCCGGAACATGACCATAAGTTAAACATACCATAAATATCCTTTACATAGCTTAGAAATAGGCTTTGAGGGGTTCGGTATGCTAAAATAAACTTTTGGGGTCATTCAGGGACTAAAAGCGTCAAAAAGTGCACAAGTTTGCATTTTCGCGCATAACTTACGTTCTGAATACATCCGGACATCCAAAATTTATGTAAGCACTAAAATATTTTATTTTAGTGTTTGGCATAAGAAAAATCCATTCGTCACGCCATCTGGATCATTTTTCGCGCTTATGCGCATTCCGTCGTAATTAACCGAACAACGTAACCGTGCGGCTAAACGAACCGACACCCGATATATTTTTGAACACATTTTAAGTTCCCTATACTTTAACTTCATTTTAGAGCTTTGAAATGGGGTTAACGGGGCTTAAACGTGTCAAAAAAACGCATCGAAACCAAGTTTTGAGGTTGTAGGGACTGAAACTGTACATCTGCCAAACTAGGTCCGTAAGTAGGGGCCAGATGCAGCAAAACATTTTTTTACAGCTGTTAACAGCCCTTAACACTCTCCAAAGGCCAAGTGCCAAGTGTCAAACTCTTATGGTGGATGGCAAATGAGTTACCACAACTTTCCAACAAGTGTACGGCTTAGATCGTTCCCCCTTTTCCAAGAAATGATCCTAACGGTGAACCGAAAACTATAAATACCCACCTCCACCCTTCACTTTTCCTCACAAGAATCTGATCTAATGTGCTCTAAGTTGAAACCTTTGTTTCATACCTGAGCTATTTTGATCTAGATTAGCATTCGGGGACCCTTCATAAGTATTCCTTCGTTCTTTTCTTGCTTTTTGAGTCCGAAAGTCAAACTTTGTTTGACTTTCTGCGTTGACCAGTTATACTACATTTTGTACCGTTGTAGCTATTTGACTATGTGAACCGTCGTAACCCTTTGATTATATGAATCGTTTGTAACTATTGAACCGTGTGAACTAGTTGTATCTGTTGACATGATTTACATTTGACAATAGACATTTGACTATACATAAACATTTCTACAATTGTTAAACATTACATCTTGGTGGTTTGGTTTGAGTAAGTGATTTAAGTAACGATGCGTGTGTAATATGATACAAGCATGGTGGATACGCCGCTGGTACTTCCTATATATAAGTGTTTGTATGGTATTACATATCGTAGCGCTATTTGAATCATTTCAAATTGAGACATATAACATTTTATACAAACAACATACTTTTCACAAGACATTGGTTTACAAACAACTTATCTTATACAAACTCATTTTACATGGTTATTCATTTAACCATACATTATTCTCTTATTTATACATATCATCTGATCTTATCGTTTTTCAAATGATTTACAAGACAAAGCAAATTACAAGGTTCATGACTAAACATTTTCTCAAACATAAATTCTGTTTTCACAAAACCTATGTATCTCACAGGCATTTTTATGCTGACGTACTTATTTTCACATGTGTTTTCAGGAAATGATGCATAGGACTTATCAAGACATACTTAGGCGGACCTGTGCCTTTGTCACACCCTGGCTTTGCAGAAGCGTGGTTATTTTGGTGTGACTTCTTAATACCATAGCTTAACCATAACAAGCTATATGAAATAAAAACCATGCAAGATCATCCATAGATTTATGTTTTAAAACCGAAGTAACATAACATTGTCTTTGGGACTACAACACCATAACATAAACATCAACATGAAATAAACGCAGTTTAAGATTTGTGACTCGTCCAGGAAAAAGTCACATTTCCTAAACTGGGATGACCTCGGAACCCATATGCAGCGGGAAAACATAACATACCGCGCCAGATCTTTAATTTCCTGAAATACATGTAAGTTGAAAAATCAACAATAATGTTGAGCGAGTTCATGTGTAAGTGAGTATATAAAACACTTGTAAGTAAAAAAAGATTCCCTGGTATGTAGCAAATAAGGAAAAAGAGATCACCAACGGTTTGCAAGGCCATTGATATGTGTGAAGTGCAAGTAGGAAGACTCAAACCTAGCAGATTTAGCGTTGGGTACAAAGTCACCCCGAGGTCCGTTCTGGTTGGGCCTGGGGCTGGGCTCGCTACACCCAGATAGATCTACCGCTTACGTCCCTTGGTCCTACAATGAGGATTAATGGTCTCCAGTTCCCGCCTACCCACTCACATGATCTAAGTAGTAAACCTCCTTACGCTAACCATACCATGTATAAAGTACTTGTAATCAAAGTAACATGTATTTCACCCCCGCAGTTAAAAACTGAAAACAGTTAAGAGAAAAGGGGGACATGAACTCACCGTGGTGCGTCTCTACCAAGTATGCCTCCAAATCAATCAGCTGTATGACGACCTACACGTACTAACTCTATTAGACGGATGGCCGTGCCTTAGCTTTATGGTTTAAGTTTTTGGGAAATAGTTAGGCAACTATTTCATGTTTACATTCTGTATATACTTGGTAGTCATTTTCCTTCCCAAGGATGGGGGATTTAATACATGTGCGTTCGTATAATTCGGATTACACTATTAAGTCTCACTTAATATATTTTATTCCTAACTCCAAAATATAAATATTCTTCCCAAAAATATTATATTTTAATACATGTGATTTTCCCAAAATAATACTTAGTAATATTATTTTTACTCTAAAAATAATATTTACGTAGTTCACAAAATAATCATAAACACTTATACAAGTGATGTTGTGAAAAATATATACTAAATATATTTATGTATCACGTTTTATTTTGTGAAATCCCACCTCCGGTATTTTGTAAATAAGTCGTGGCGAAATCTATAATTTGAAAACAAGTCAAAATGTATTTCTAATACTTATAGTGAAAATATTTCTAAGTGTTAGGTTTTTGGAAAAATTTCGCCAGAGTTTCCTCTGTAACTGGAGGTGGCCACCCTTTCAAGCGTATCATTTTCTTTTATAAATCAAACCAACAATCTTCTTATTCAATCAAAACAATGTTCAAACCACAACTAGTCAAAATATGTATATAAATCGCATAAATTTCATGAACTTGTGATTTATCCAAACTATGAAGTAAATCCCATTACTTTTAGTGGATCTTTATATAAAACAATCCGATTTTGTAAAAACCTCGTTTTTAAAGAAATTCCATCTTTACAACTTCTCGTTATCTTTTCCAAAAATAGTTATTTTGTCGAAACTTTGTGTTACACAAGTGTTTACACACTTGTGTGTTCTAAAAACCATTCGTGTTAGTGTAAGATCCGTCTTTAAAGTATGTTTTCTCTTGACACGTGGTCCTTTGAAAATACCGCTTGTAGATACGTAGATCTACTAGTCTTAAACACTATTTTGCAAACAAAATCGCTTTTACACAAGTTCATGATTTATGTGTGGTAGAGTTCATCCTTTAACCCTTGTTACTTCCAAAACAACCTTGTGTCATGATCCAAGGTCATGACTAATCCGGGTTAAATGATGATCCGAGCTACCACAACATAGATCGGGTCCAAATAATCACACAAATCAAATACTACATGATTTACACAACATATGAGCTTTCTAGGTATAGTCCGGTTGTTTGGTTGGATAGTAATCCGTTAAAGTGCTTAACAAAGCTTTAAGGCGTCGTTAATACCCTTTTTAGTAACACAGCTTATTTCTGACACTTTGGAAAGCGTCTAGCAATATTTTTCTCATGTTTTGGCACTTTATTAGTTAGCTACAAGCTGAATTATTATGTAAAGTGCTGAATTTTGTGCTTAGAGCACGTTTTAGGCACATCCAGTCATTGAAATTTATTCCTAGAGACGCAGTTCTACAACCCTTGTATCCCTACACTCACCACTAGTGTAGCAAAATATTTCTGGCTCATACAGGCCTTAGAGGCAGTGTCTGCCTGATGCTGGCTTTATCAGCATGTTCAATAGGTTATCCGTTTATAGTGCTACTGTGCTTTTTGTGCATCATGTTTGTAACTAAGGTTCAGCATGTAAATAATGTAGTGACAGCAAGTAAAGTATGATGCAAGTAAGTACATGTATCAGTATTCAAGTAGCAGTTTATTCACAAGTTCAAGCAAGCACAGTAATTAAGCAGTAATTAATTATTAATTAAGTCGTACGGATACCTGGTTTAGTGAGGGTTGTCACAACCTTAGTGACTTAAAACGAGACAAGAACTAGTTAGTTTATGTTATGTACTCTTTGTTTCTTGTTTAAAACAATGTAAACTCTCATGTTTGATTAATAAAACGAAACTTCAATTGCCATGGATTTGAAACAATTAATTCTGTTACAACACTCCCCGACGTTTCCGCCACGTTTTGTATGTTCTACGTGGCCGGTGTGTGACACCTTAGAGCACTTGTAAGTGTTCTTTCATGGCTACTTCATTTATTTCAGCAATTATAAGCTGAAATTCAAACAGTTTGACTACCGTTTGACTTTAGGTTTTGACCATGAATTGGTCAAGTCAAAGTTCAATCAAACTTTGCAACGTGATCGAAATCACAATGGTTATAATCCCTTGCGATTATACCTACTGATTACCACGTTAACTACTCGAAGTGATGAGTCAAAGTTTCGGTCAAAATGTACGTTTATATGCATTTTACGACGGAACTATTGTCGGGTATCAAAACACTTTGTTTTGATATCAAATTAGTTTTCTAACTTAGTTAAACATGTTTTAACTCGTCACTTTTAGTTTAGTGCTTATTTAGGGTCGTAAGTCAAGCGGTCTTAACCACCGCTTAGACTTTCAAAGCCGACCCGTTTGGTCGATCATTAGGATCTGACTAAACATATTTTGTGACCATAATTGTATAGGGAATAACCTTCCGAGGTTATACCTTATGGTCACTTAGTTTAGTTAGTTGTATGATAGGTAGTTTATATGCCTTAGGAAAATGACCAAAATGCCCTTTTTGCGCATAATTTCAATTTAAGCATATGTAACCAAAATTTTGACACTTAAATTGATTATGCAACATAATTAAACATGTTTAGGGATATAACACTTGTCATAGGACTAGTTAGGCCATCCGAACGCGCATTTGCGCAAATGACGCGTTAAAGTAGTGTAAGCTACCTTAACGGGTCATAAGCACTTAGGATAGGTTTCAAATCAGAATGTAGGCTTTGTTAAACCATATCATATGAGTTCCAACACTCATTTGGTTTACAAGACCTTATTCTATCCGATCTCCCGATTTTGGCCTCGATTATTAACATAGTGATCCGATACTAGGTGCCACTTGATTCCTTGACTTCCCGAGCTTTGTTAGGACACTTAATCAAGGATACTCGCAACCTCAAGTGACATAGTTCCCCTATTTTATGCTTTCAATTGTTTTGGTGTGACTCATATGTGCTAAATGCTTTTCAAGTTTTCATAAACAAATGTTATGGTTTATATAAACACGATGATTTCAATAATGTGAACGAACTTATTGGGGCTTTAGTCAAAAGACATTCATTAACTATGATCAAGCCGACTAGTAGTATGTTATGGTACCATAGGATCTGACAAATCCCGTTACTAGGCTATTCACTAGATTTGGTGGGTAGTTTGGGGAACGACAGAAACTGTTATCTGATTAACAAATCATGTGTTGGTTTTTTTAATCTTGTTAAAGAGGTCTTTCAGGGCCTATTAAAGATACCCCATGGGTGGTATATCGAGTCACACAGGTTTGAATATATTCTTTAAAGAACGACCAGAAGTTGTATTTCTTAATTAAAACAAGGACGATTGAACGATGGGTTATAACACGGACGATTTTGAACGATATGAACGATTTGAACGATTGAAACTGTTTGAAAAATTTTGGATGAATGTTTTCAAACGATAACACGCAACGAGGTTTACTTAAAGATATAAACCATATAATGTTTACTTTCAAAGATGATTTACTACTTGGTTTTACAAAGACAAATGTTTTCAGTCAAGATTCATGGCTACAATGGTTTTGGTTTTACATATATCAACTTATAAAGTTGATAAAACATATTGCAATATTAAACACTTTTGATTTGAAGTTACATACTCGACAACTCTAGTAGTTGGTCGAGGTATTGCAATATGAATTCAAGGCCATGAATTTGACATACAAAACCTATGTACTCGCCGACATTTTTATGCTGACTGTTTTCACAACTGTTTCAGGTTCTACTATGTGATGATTGTTGATTGCTTGCTACACATAGGATGGACGCGGGCTTTGCTGACTCAAAACTTGAAAGACAATTGTTGTAATTATTTGGTTTATATCAAAACAATGAATCAATTAACGAAATGAAACAAAAGTTCAAGTACCATGTGTTGTGAAACAATGATTTTGTTACGACACTCCCCGACGTTTCAGCCGCGGTTTGTTGTATTACGCGGTCGGGGTGTGACAATCTAGATCACTTGAACAAATGTTTTCAAACGATGTCACGCAACGATGTTTATTTAAAGATATAAACCATACGAAGTTATCTTTCAAGACGATTTACTACTCGATTTTACAAAAGCAAATGTTTTAGTTAAGATTCATGGCAACAAGGTTTTCATGAACTTTAACCAACGTGTTTTAGTTGGTTAATTATATTGCAATACCAAACACTTTTGATACAAGGTTTTCACTTATCGACTCTAGTAGTCGTACGAGGTATTGTAATATGTACTTAAAGCCATGAATATGACACACTCAAAAAACCTATGTACTCGCCAACTTTTTACGCTGACTCTCTTTTCACAAATGTTTCAGGAGCTGTTGTTTGATGCTATGATCATGCTTCACGTAGGATTGGACATGGGCCTTAGTGACATAAAATACGAAAGACAATATGTTCGAACTTGTTTCTTATTACTCTAAGACAATGTAAAACACTTATTAATTCAATAAAACGTAACTTCAAATGCCATGTGTTGTGGAACAATTTATCCTGTGACGTGACTCCCCGACGTTTCCGCCACGGTTTGTTGTTTTACGTGGTCGGGGTGTTACAACCCAAAAACGTTTTCGTCGTAAAATGCACTTTTATGAATTTTTTACTTTTAATTCGTAAAACTTTGACTCGTCACTTCACCTACTAAACGTGGTAATCAGAAGGTGCAATCGCAAGGGATTAATACATTCGTGATTACGATCACGTTGCAAAGTTCAATTGAACTTTGACTTGACCAAAAATGGTCAGGACCGAAAGTCAAACAGAAAGTCAAACTGTTTGACTTTTGGCTCAAAATAGCCAAAATAATGAAAGAACCAGGAAAAGCACTTACTTATGTCGAAGAACACTTTCAGAACTCAAGATAGGAGGCTTCCAATTAGCTGGAAACAAGCTCCAAGATAGAGAGAAAGAATTTTGGAAATGAGCAAGTTGAAATGAGGATGAACATGGCTATTTATAGTGATCAAAGGATCACCAAATCATGCCAAGTGTCCAATGAGGTGTTAAGGAAATGCTTAGTGTCCTCTTAGTGTCCAAAGCAGAAGAAAAATGTTAGAATTCGCGAGCTTGGAGGCCAAGGAATGAGCAGGAAGCTGCCATGTGCATTCTGCTGTGCTGGGACCTCCATATGGACCGTATGGCATATAGGCTTACGGTCCGTAAGCCTTTGGCTAGGCAGAAGTTTCAAACTTTGGCAGTTTTGGCCCCGGGACTTGTATTATCGCGTTTTGTCATCTTTAACCTAACATTTAGGTTATATAAATGTGTTAAGGCATGAGTAACTCGGATTTTGTTCGGAATATGTCGTGGATATCATTTCGTTCGATCGTGAAGTTACGTGTTTCGTAAATAAAATATAACATTTTATTGAACAAAAAAATGATCGAAATTGTTCAACGATTGAAAATGTACAAATGTCACAACAAACACTAACATGTGCTATGGATTGTCATCATATGTCCTACATGATAGACTTTATAAGACTCAATTACGCAAAAATTAAGTCTAATGGATGAGATTATATAAAATAAATAGTGATTAAAGTGTACGGGATTACCGATTATTTGCCATTTGTCACAATTTCGAATCGAATTTGAAATTATAAATTCGTATTCGATTTACTTGACTCGAATTGAATCGAATTCGAATTCTTATAACCGAAACAAATTCTTGATAATCGAATCGAATTTATCGAATTTTGAAATTTTCAAATTCGAAAGGAATTCTGAACAACCCTACAACAACCTATGACCGATTGATACAACATCAGTTGAATCTGAACAAACAACACCAAAACCTAACGATTCATACAACCCTGTTACTGATTAATCCCACAACAGAATAACATGTAATTAATGAAATTAAGTCAACAATCAAAATGCAAGCAAGTGGAGCTTAATTGTGGTGAAATTACAAGAAATCCAGTTGAAATTAGATCGAAATAAAGCATATTAACATGATGGGAAGTGATAAATAGATACCTTTGTTCAATAATTCATAGCCATGTCTGATGTAGTAAAAGTCAAATTCACATAGCAGGAATCCATGTTATTATAATTTGTAGGAGCGATTAGTAGACCTTGGAATGCGTGTTTGGACTTTGGTGAAGGGGTATCCACGATTGAGACTTCGATGACTAATAATAAGATTTGGAGATGAAGATGAAGAGCGAAGAAGAATAATGGGAGATCTGGATGAAGATAAGTGTTTGTGTTGGTTGTCGTATGGTGGTGAAAGGTGGAGGCGGTGGAGGGTGGAGGTGGGGTTATGGGAAGAGGATGCTGGCTGTTTTAGGTTTATACATGACGAAAATGTGATTTTACTCTTGAGTTTCTAAGTAAAAAGACAAACCTACCCCGGTCAACTAACAACTGACTAACAGAAATTTGAAGGAGGGACTTGATTGCAAGCAATCGACAACCACAGAAAACAGAGTGTTCGTTATTTTTAAATGAGAACTGAACATGTGATTGAGTGTAAACCACAGAAAACAGAGTGTTCGTTCTTTTTAATTGAGAACTGAACATGTGATTGAGTGTAAACCACAAATTAAAAATATAAATGATTTACTTAGTTAAGATTATCGAAGATTTAGAAATTTTGGTAATTATTGTATGGACTAAGGCCATGTTTGGCTTACCTTTTCAAGAGTGACTTATTAACGTTTCCTATCACATAACAATTTCATTCGAAACACCTTTTAACTTTTCAAAAAGTTAATAATCTAATTTTTTTTGAGCGGCTAATTTTTCCGCTTAAATACTTACATATCCCAAGGATTAAACATTGTTCTCTCCACAAAAGATAATTACTCTTGACCACTAGACTATAACCTAAATGACAAGTCAATAAACTAATAACTTACTAAAATAACCGATAGATGGTGGTAACACTTTATGAAAGAGGAAGGTTTCTATTCAAGTCCCTAAGCAGGGAATAAAAAAATTTGGCGTTCAAGAAAAAAAAAAAAACTCACTAAGGCCATGGGGTATGGGGTTTGGGTTGGGGCGTGGGTTGGGGGAAAACGCCCAAGTCACCACCCGGGGGCTTGGGTTGGGGCTTGGGTTTGGGCGTGGCCCCCTTTGGCGTGGGTTTGAAGCCGGGCGTGGGGCGCCTAGCAAGGTGACATGGCGGGCTCTTAATGGCTATGTGTCAACTCATGCCCCCAACCCAAGCCCCCAACCCAAGCCTCACCATACCCCATGGGCGTGGGTTTTGATGGTGGAGGGACCCCCATTCCACGTGTCAACAAATGCCCCAACCCAAGCCCCCCATACCCCACGGTCTAAAATAACAACCCCAAACACCCCTAAAGATGCGTAAACCTATATTGGCGTACGGTACTATCCATCGAAAACCAATTATTCGCACAAGTGGGAAAATAGAAACGAAAAAAGAGAGGGAAAGAGACGAGTCTAGGTCTTCTCCGGTCACTTGCCGGCAGTTAATCTTCGCCGGAGTAAGTTATTCTCTGCTAACCCTAACTTATTATGTTACATTTACTACTTCAAATTTCTAATCTCGAAGAGTTGTTTGCTAGTGCGAAATTAGGGCAAATACTGTATCTCACTTACTTGTTTGATCTACACATTTGAACTCTTTCCGAGTACAATTCGTTCAAACCAGTGCATATTTGCGAAATTATGTGCGGCAGTTTGGCGTTGTATAGTTAGAAATGTTGTTTACGTGCTCAGTTTTGCTGTTTGGTTGCAGTTATTGTGCATAAGTTTGTAGAACGAGTGTACCGGAACATTTTAATTATGTTTGCTGAGTTAATTGCAATTTTTCTCCTGTTGTATGGTTTAGGAGGTTGTTTACTTGGTTACTTTGGTGCCTGAATCAAAGTTGTTTATTCAGCCTTGTGTATACTTGCTTATTCTCACTCGAAGATTCGAATTATTTAGGTAGTTTTTGATTCAAATATGTTTACAAGTATAACATTTTTCCGCTGAACTAAGCAGTCAATAGTGGTGGGATAGCGGTTATCGGGCCTTCCAAAATAGCGGTGTCAAATAGCGCTCCAGAGTTGCGGAACCGCTATTATCGGCGCTATTGACCGCTATTTGACCGTTATTTTAGATGCCTTGGTTAATGTGGATTTTCAAATATTGGTTGATTTCGGACCCCTATAACTGCATAGCTGCTGATTGCAGATATTTGTGTTTTATGTAGTGGGTTGGTTTGGTGTATTTATGTTTTAAGTAACCTGGTTGTCTTCTGGTTCAGGTTGTTTGAGCACTTCTGAATAGGATTTCTCACAAGTCTGGTAGTTTTGTAGATAATTCTTTGCTTTATTTTGTTTGAAAGATTGTGCTGTATACTATGTTACGTTTGCTGTCTGACCCAAGATAATTTAGGCAGTATATTGATCACTTTGTGTTTATTTTATGTCATATGTTAGTTGTCCCATGCTTGATTTTGATTTTGTGGCTTTGTGCGTAAAGGAGTTCTTTATATAGTTTTGATGGTTAATGTGTCCAGGTTAAGTTACATGATTACTTTGAATATTCTTTTATTAAGAGTTAAGACCATAGACTCTTTTTTGTATTTGTGCTCAATCAAGTGTTGGAGGTTTTTGAGAACAGTTTTTTACTTGGTTATATATACGAGTCTGACCCACTTACCCTAGGTACTTTTTTGAGTAAATTTGTTAAAACTGGATCCTTTTACAACAGTTTGTGAGTTTTTTTTTTTTTTTTTTCTGAAAGCTGTATGCTATGTTGATTACTACAAGGTTTATACTGTGCTTGATGTAGTATTTTGAAGAACTCAAAGGTTTTTGTGAATTGCAGTCATAGAATTTGACTAGTGGCTGGTGTTTGAAAACATTATATTGCTTGGATCAATATTGTATTATTCTAATGCATCTTCGGAATTCTCTTCCTTTCATTCTCATGCTGTTTTTTCATATTAGCTATGTTATGTTGACAACTTGACACACTTTTCACTATGATTTTCTGTAGGTTTGAGCAAGCTAAGTGTACCAGAATGTACATAAAACAGGTAACTGTGTTGGTTCCTTTGTTTCTAACTTCTATCTTTTTGCGTTACTTCTTGTCTTGAATTATTCTTTTATAAATTGTGTATTCTTTCTTAACATCTGCATTTGCTTGTGGGGCTGTACTGCAGGTCATAATCGAAGGGTTTAAGAGCTATAAAGAACAAGTTGCTACTGAAGACTTCAGTCCCAAAGTTAATTGTGTTGGTATAATCTTCTCTTATGCTTTTTTTGACCAGTGTTTCTATTTTATTTTTGTTTAATGCTTTCTCATATGCATCTCTAAATGTTACGGTGGCTTTTAGTATTTTGACCAAGTAAAAGTAGGTATTCTTTTCACGATAACCTTTGCACTATGATTATAATGTATTCGAATTTCAACTGCAGTTGGTGCAAATGGATCTGGGAAGTCGAATTTTTTCCATGGTATGTGTAGCTTAATAAGTTTTAACCATCTATTTTTTCTCACTTTCCGCCTCGTATACTGATCTAATTCATGTCTGCAGCAATCCGTTTTGTCATAAGTGACCTTTTTCATAACCTGCGCAATGAAGATAGGCATGCCTTCCTTCATGTATGTCGGCCATGTTCTTATGCTTAATCATATCAATTGGTTCGTGATGTTAAATAATAGTTTTTGGGTGAACATTTCTCAGGAAGGAGCAGGACACCAAGTTCTATCAGCGTTTGTTGAGATTGTTTTTGACAACTCAGACAATCGTATTCCGGTAATCTTCATCATCTATTAGTATACAAAATCTTTTCTTTGTATGCGTGTAAATCATTATTTATTTTTCACATTTTTTTATGATCAACCTTGGTAAAGCAGTAAGGTTGCTCACAGTATCGATATTGCACTCATGATTAAAAGAGACGAATTGATGTAGAAAGAAACAAAGGACATGAACATCAAGATGTGGAGAGATAATACATGAAACTATAGTGACTGACAGGACGAATTAAGGAGATGAAAACGTTTATCTTTGTGAGTGATTAATCATGAAACAATAGTTAGTTTTTTTAGATAAAGCCTAAAAGTGAACTATCATATCTTTTTACATTCTACAGTAAAACTCTATTTTTAGTCCAGATTACGTTACTCATAAAACTGGACAAAGCTGTGGAAATAAACAGAAAATAAGATTTTATCAGAAAAAAACTCCATAACTTTTAAGTAGTTGATCAAAACACAAAACTAGACACTTATATTATGCAAGCCACTTCTGTGCCTGAAATTCACACAGTTTTTTTAACGGTTACACAATATGATAGACAGTAGGGACTATAACAAATTAACAAGAACTCAAGCAGGGTACACTGGAATATGTTTTCATAATTCACAGTTTTTATGAATTTTCTGCTTTTTATTGACATATAGTATAATATCATATGCACATATTAAGCTGTTTGCATGCTAGATGACTTGCTGTTTAGGCTGGTATAGTCTTTAAGTTTTCATTTTGCTTTTGTGAATTTCTATGCATTGCTAAATGTATTGTGTTCCATCAGCATGGAATTATGTTCAGTTTCTAATCAGCATTTACGGTTGCTGCATTTTATTTCTGTGATTCGAAGGTTGATAAAGAGGAGGTGCGCCTGCGGAGGACAATTGGTACTAAAAAAGATGAATATTTTTTGGATGGGAAGCATATAACGTGAGTATCGCCTAATAAAGTTTGTTTTCTTCTGTCCTTTTAACCCACCCTTCTTCAAATTTTCTTATTATCTTGTTGGAAATGCATCATTGTAGGAAAACTGAAGTTATGAATTTGTTGGAAAGTGCGGGGTTCTCCCGTTCTAATCCATATTATGTTGTGCAACAGGGGAAGGTATGGCGTCTCTTTCGTCTAATTTTGATGGGTGAAGTGTTATTATTATTATTAATATAACAAAAGAGGGTGTCTTAGGAATAGTAACTAAGACACAACCTCTACTTTTTATTGTTTTTTTAACATATTTACAACATATTTTTTTTCTTCTTTTTGTGTATTCATCCTTTCAACTTTTAGCATTGCCACTTACACCTCAGCTTTTTAAAAACTTTGTAAAATGTCATTTTGACCTTCTCGAGTTTTACATGCTTATTTTTATGTACGTGGGTCAAATATAAAATGTTGTCGTGCTTATTTTTATGTACGTTTTTGGTTGGTCTACGTTTTGTTCTTGGCTGGTCTATGTTTTGTTCGGAAAGAGTCGGGTCAAATATAATACGTTTTCGCTAGGCGGTATAAATTCGAGTTACTTTATGCTTTGACTCTGCCGCAACGTGTGGTACCATTCTTTAACGTTAAAAAAACACTATTTTCTTACGTGCTTATTTTTAAGTACATTTCATTATAAATCCTAGTGGTTTATGTTTCGATGTAAATTTTCTCGGTAATGAATCAGGTCAAATATAATATGTTTTTGTGCTTATATTCATGTGTGTTTCATTTGTTTACGTTTTGACGTAAATTTTGTTTGAAAATGAGTCGGCTCAAATATTTGATGGTATAAGTTCGAGTTACTTTAAGTTTCAAGGCGACGCTGCCGCAACGCGTGGCGGGTCAAAATACTAGTGCATATATAATATTATTATTATTAATAATCATGCATTTTTTGTAGATAGCGTCATTGACCTTGATGAAAGATTCAGAACGACTTGATCTACTGAAGGAAATTGGTGGTACTCGAGTTTATGAAGAGCGCCGTCGTGAAAGCTTGAAAATCATGCAAGAAACTGGCAAGTGATTGTTAAGTTAGTTCTTTCTAGCGTTTAGTGAATCCTTTCTTATATTTTTATAATAATATCAGGAAATAAGAGAAATCAGATAATTCAAGTTGTGCAATACCTGGATGAGAGGTTGAGAGAGTTAGATGAAGAGAAAGCAGAGTTGAAGAAGTATCAGCAGCTTGACAAGCAGAGAAAGTCTCTAGAGTACGCCATTTATGATAAAGAAGTTAATGACGCACGTCGTGAATTGGCTGAGGTAATTTGTTGAATGTGTTTCTCATGGGTTTTGTATGATTACGTCATTATGTTTTAATGTAATTGTGTCGTACGAAATTCAGGTGGATGAGGAGCGAAATGCGATTTCTGAGGAATTAATAAGAAAGTATAATACGTCGGTAGAGGAAGAGGAAGAAGTGAAGAAATTAGACAAGTTATACAAAGATATCACTAGAGAGGTACAAGGTTTAAGCCGAGAAAAAGAGGCTATAGAAAAGCAGCGCACAAAAGCTATTAAAAGGCACACAGAAGTTGAGCTTGACGTCACAGACCTTGAGGAGAGAATCATGGCCAGTAGTAGATCCAAGGTATTGCGACCTCGTGAATATATTACAAAAGCATCCTCGTTGTTAATGTGCATAGAATTAGATTTGTCAATTGTGAACATGTCAATTCGGGTTATTATCTATAACATGTCAAATGGATAAAATTTATGGACTAGAAAAAAGGGTCACGTGGCAGATTTAGAATGCACACGGTATGCCGTTTCAGGCTAAGGGTATGCATAAGTAGCTATTTCTGCATGATACTTTTTTAATTTTTTTAACATTATTAAAACAACTCAAATGTTCTGCAATTGCATATTCTTTCTCAAGTCCGCCCCCTTAATGGGTTGGACAGCATGCTACTTGTAAATCTTAATGCATAAACCTCCCGAATTATTCTAATAAAAATTTGGAGTATTGTTGAACTTTGATGGTTTCATTTTCATATTTGACAAGCGAATTTATTTAAAAGTTCAAAGAATTATTGGGTTAGAAAATGTTTTGGGTCTGATGTAATTTTTTCTCTGAAAATTTATGCTGTAGGATGAAGCTGGAAAGCAACTTGAGGTTCTACGCAGAGAAATTCAGCAATCCACAGCTGAGCTAAACAAAATCAAACCTTTGTATGAAGAACAAGTCAAAAAGGAGGATGATATCACGAAAAGGTATTTATTTAGTATTCAGGACACCTAAAACCTGGATATATGTATATATGTGTGTGTGTCACTGTGCCACTTAGTATTCAGGACACCAAAAACCTGGATATATATATATATATACACCAAGGTTTAAAAGAACGGAAAGGTGTTTCGAGGCGTTTTCCCTTCGCCTCACGAGGCGTAAGCCTCGAAGCGGTATTAATATTTAATAAATAAATATAAAAATTATATATATTATAAAAATAATAGGGTAAATTACTTTTTGAGTCCCTGTGTTTTAGTGGTTTTAACCACTTGAGTCCAAAATCAAAATGTTTAACGCCCTGAGTCCCTATAGCCACTTTTCTTAACCATTTGAGTCCAAATTTCTAACACTGTTAGAGTTTTTTGGTTAAGTATTGTTAAATGACCAAAATACCCTTATAGTTAAAAAAAGAAAAACTCATTTTTTTCATTAGATTTCTCTCCCTCTTTTCTCTCTTTTTTCTCTAAATTCTGCATTTCTCTCATCTTTCTTTCTCTCTCTAAACCACCTTCAT
>JARYGA010007258.1:0-182620 GCA_030545235.1 Helianthus tuberosus | reverse complement strand
ATGGAGAAAGGTTTGGTGGCAAGAAAAGCTGCTTCTAGGAGGTTCTCAAGTGTTTTCGCTCGACGATTCCATTCTTGGGTGGTTGGTTTGGCTCTTATTCCTGTAACTCGAATCCTAGCCCGATATATCCCATTTTAATTTTACACCATTTTGAACCTTACGCCTTTTTTATTCTCTGATCGAGGTTCTCGGCATTGGAAAATCTTCGTAAACTAAATCACACGTGTATATGTTGACATTTAAGAGATATACAGTCAAAAAAATCAAGGCAATGGTGATATATATGCGGATTAGACACCAAAAAAAAACTCTACAAATGGCTATAATTTAAGGAATGTGTTTAGTGACGGCATCAGATTCCTAATTGATGGAGAAAGGTCTGCTGGCAAGAAAACTTGCTTCTAGGAGGTTGTCAAGTGTTTTCGCTCGACAATTCCTTTCTTGGGTGGTTGGATTGGCCCTTGTTCCTATAACTCGAATCCTAGCCTGGTATATCTCATTTTAATTTTACACCATTGTGAACCTTACGCCTTTTTTACTCTCTGATCGAGGTTCTCGGGTTTGAAAAAAATTTCGTAAACTAAATCATACGTGTATATGTTGACATTTAAGAGATATACAGTCAAGAAAATCGAGGGCAATGGTGATATATATGCGAATTAGACACAAAAAAAAAACACTCAACAAATGGCTACAGTTTAAGGAATGTGTTTAGTGACGGCATCAGATTCCTAATTGACGGAGAAAGGTCTGGAAGCAAGAAAAGCGGCTTCTAGGAGGTTGTCAAGTGTTTTCGCTCGACGATTCCATTCTTGGGTGGTTGGTTTGGCCTTTGTTCCTGTAACTCGAATCCTAGCCCGGTATATCTCATTTTAAGTTTACACCATTGTGAACCTTACGACTTTTTTACTCACTGATCGAGGTTCTCGGCATTGAAAAATCTTCGTAAACTAAATCACACGTGTATATGTTGACATTTAAGAGATATACAGTCAAGAAAATCAAGGGCAATGGTGATATATATGCGGATTAGACACCAAAAAAAAAAACACTCAACAAATGGCTACAGTTTAAGGAATGTGTTTAGTGACGACATCAGATTCCTAATTGATGGAGAAAGGTCTGGTGGCAAGAAAAGCTGCTTATAGGAGGTCGTCAACTGTTTTCGCTCTTCGATTCCATTCATGGGGGGTTGGTTTGGCCCTTGTTCATGTAACTCGAATCCTAGCCCGGTATATACCATTTTAATTTTACACCATTGTGAACCTTACGACTTTTTTACTCACTGATCGAGGTTCTCGGCATTGAAATATCTTCGTAAACTAAATCACACGTGTATATGTTGACATTTAAGAGATATACAATCTAGAAAAACAAGGGCAATGGTGATATGTATGCGGATTAGACACCAAAAAAAACACACAACAAATGGCTACAGTTTAAGGAATGTGTTTAGTGACGGCATCAGATTCCTAATTGACGGAGAAAGGTCTGGTGGCAAGAAAAGCTGCTTATAGGAGGTTGTCAAGTGTTTTCGCTCGACGATTCCATTCTTGGGGGGTTGGTTTGGCCCTTGTTCATGTAACTCGAATCCTAGCCCGGTATATACCATTGTAATTTTACACCATTGTGAACCTTACGTCTTTTTTACTCACTGATCGAGGTTCTCGGCATTGAAATATCTTCGTAAACTAAATCACACGTGTATATGTTGACATTTAAGAGATATACAGTCAAGAAAATCAAGGGCAATGGTGATATATATGTGGATTAGACACAAAAAAAAACACTCAACAAATGGCTACAGTTTAAGGAATGTGTTTATTGACGGCATCAGATTTCTAATTGATGGAGAAAGGTCTGGTGGCAAGAAAAGTTGCTTCTAGGAGATTGTCAAGTGTTTTCGCTCGACGATTCCATTCTTATGTGATTGGTTTGGGCCTTGTTCCTATAACTCGAATCCTAGCCCGGTGTATCCCATTTTAATTTTACACCAATGTGAACCTTATGCCTTTTTTACTCTCTGATCGAGGTTCTCGGCATTGAAAAATCTTCGTAAACTAAATCACACGTGTATATGTTGACATTTAAGAGATATACAGTCTAGAAAATCAAGGGCATTGGTGATATATATGCGGATTAGACACAAAAAAACACTCAACAAGTGGCTACAATTTAAGGAATGTGTTTAGTGACGGCATCAGATTCCTAATTGATGGAGAAAGGTCTGGTGGCAAGAAAAGCTGCTTCAAGGAGGCTATCACGACTTTTCGCTCGACGATTCCATTCTTGGGTGGTTGGTATGGCCCTTGTTCCTGTAACTCGAATCCTAGCCCGGTATATCCCATTTTAATTTTACACCATTATGAACCTAACGCCTTTTTTACTCTCTGATCGAGGTTCTCGGCATTGAAAAATCTTCGTAAACTAAATCACACGTGTATATGTTGACATTTAAGAGATATACAGTCAAGAAAATCAAGGGCAATGGTAATATATATGCGGATTAGACACCAAAAAAAAACACTCAATAAATGGCTACAGTTTAAGGAATGTGTTTAGTGACGGCATCAGATTCCTAATTGACGGAGAAAGGTCTGGAAGCAAGAAAAGCTGCTTATAGGAGGTTGTCAAGTGTTTTCGCTCGACGATTACATTCATGGGGGGTTGGTTTGGCCCTTGTTCATGTAACTCGAATCCTAGCCCGGTATATACCATTTTAATTTTACACCATTGTGAACCTTACGACTTTTTTACTCACTGATCGAGGTTCTCGGCATTGAAATATCTTCGTAAACTAACTCACACGTGTATATGTTGACATTTAGGAGATATACAGTCAAGAAAATCAAGGGCAATGGTGATATATATGTGGATTAGACACAAAAAAAAAAAACACTCAACAAATGGCTACAATTTAAGGAATGTGTTTAGTGACGGCATCAGATTCTTAATTGATGGAGAAAGGTCTGGTAGCAAGAAAAGCTGCTTCTAGGAGGTTGTCAAGTGTTTTCGCTCGACGATTCCATTCTTGGGTGGTTGGTTTGGCCTTTGTTCCTGTAACTCGAATCCTAGCCCGGTATATCTCATTTTAAGTTTACACCATTGTGAACCTTACGACTTTTTTACTCACTGATCGAGGTTCTCGGCATTGAAAAATCTTCGTAAACTAAATCACACGTGTATATGTTGACATTTAAGAGATATACAGTAAAGAAAATCAAGGGCAATGGTGATATATATGCGGATTAGACACCAAAAAAAAAAAACACTCAACAAATGGCTACAATTTAAGGAATGTGTTTAGTGACGGCATCAGATTCTTAATTGATGGAGAAAGGTCTGGTAGCAAGAAAAGCTGCTTCTAGGAGGTTGTCAAGTGTTTTCGCTCGACGATTCCATTCTTGGGTGGTTGGTTTGGCCTTTGTTCCTGTAACTCGAATCCTAGCCCGGTATATCTCATTTTAAGTTTACACCATTGTGAACCTTACGACTTTTTTACTCACTGATCGAGGTTCTCGGCATTGAAAAATCTTCGTAAACTAAATCACACGTGTATATGTTGACATTTAAGAGATATACAGTCAAGAAAATCAAGGGCAATGGTGATATATATGCGGATTAGACACCAAAAAAAAAAAACACTCAACAAATGGCTACAGTTTAAGGAATGTGTTTAGTGACGACATCAGATTCCTAATTGATGGAGAAAGGTCTGGTGGCAAGAAAAGCTGCTTATAGGAGGTTGTCAAGTGTTTTCGCTCTTCGATTCCATTCATGGGGGGTTGGTTTGGCCCTTGTTCATGTAACTCGAATCCTAGCCCGGTATATACCATTTTAATTTTACACCATTGTGAACCTTACGACTTTTTTACTCACTGATCGAGGTTCTCGGCATTGAAATATCTTCGTAAACTAAATCACACGTGTATATGTTGACATTTAAGAGATATACAGTCTCGAAAATCAAGGGCAATGGTGATATATATGCGGATTAGACACCAAAAAAAAAACACTCAACAAATGGCTACAGTTTAAGGAATGTGTTTAGTGACGGCATCAGATTCCTAATTGACGGAGAAAGGTCTGGTGGCAAGAAAAGCTGCTTATAGGAGGTTGTCAAGTGTTTTCGCTCGACGATTCCATTCTTGGGGGGTTGGTTTGGCCCTTGTTCATGTAACTCGAATCCTAGCCCGGTATATACCATTGTAATTTTACACCATTGTGAACCTTACGACTTTTTTACTCACTGATCGAGGTTCTCGGCATTGAAATATCTTCGTAAACTAAATCACACGTGTATATGTTGACATTTAAGAGATATACAGTCAAGAAAATCAAGGGCAATGGTGATATATATGTGGATTAGACACAAAAAAAACACTCAACAAATGGCTACAGTTTAAGGAATGTGTTTATTGACGGCATCAGATTTCTAATTGATGGAGAAAGGTCTGGTGGCAAGAAAAGTTGCTTCTAGGAGATTGTCAAGTGTTTTCGCTCGACGATTCCATTCTTATGTGATTGGTTTGGCCCTTGTTCCTATAACTCGAATCCTAGCCCGGTGTATCCCATTTTAATTTTACACCAATGTGAACCTTATGCCTTTTTTACTCTCTGATCGAGGTTCTCGGCATTGAAAAATCTTCGTAAACTAAATCACACGTGTATATGTTGACATTTAAGAGATATACAGTCTAGAAAATCAAGGGCATTGGTGATATATATGCGGATTAGACACAAAAAAACACTCAACAAGTGGCTACAATTTAAGGAATGTGTTTAGTGACGGCATCAGATTCCTAATTGATGGAGAAAGGTCTGGTGGCAAGAAAAGCTGCTTCAAGGAGGCTATCACGTGTTTTCGCTCGACGATTCCATTCTTGGGTGGTTGGTATGGCCCTTGTTCCTGTAACTCGAATCCTAGCCCGGTATATCCCATTTTAATTTTACACCATTATGAACCTAACGCCTTTTTTACTCTCTGATCGAGGTTCTCGGCATTGAAAAATCTTCGTAAACTAAATCACACGTGTATATGTTGACATTTAAGAGATATACAGTCAACAAAATCAAGGGCAATGGTAATATATATGCGGATTAGACACCAAAAAAAAACACTCAATAAATGGCTACAGTTTAAGGAATGTGTTTAGTGACGGCATCAGATTCCTAATTGACGGAGAAAGGTCTGTAAGCAAGAAAAGCTGCTTATAGGAGGTTGTCAAGTGTTTTCGCTCGACGATTACATTCATGGGGGGTTGGTTTGGCCCTTGTTCATGTAACTCGAATCCTAGCCCGGTATATACCATTTTAATTTTACACCATTGTGAACCTTACGACTTTTTTACTCACTGATCGAGGTTCTCGGCATTGAAATATCTTCGTAAACTAACTCACACGTGTATATGTTGACATTTAGGAGATATACATTCAAGAAAATCAAGGGCAATGGTGATATATATGTGGATTAGACACAAAAAAAAACACTCAACAAATGGCTACAATTTAAGGAATGTGTTTAGTGACGGCATCAGATTCTTAATTGATGGAGAAAGGTCTGGTAGCAAGAAAAGCTGCTTCTAGGAGGTTGTCAAGTGTTTTCGCTCGACGATTCCATTCTTGGGTGGTTGGTTTGGCCTTTGTTCCTGTAACTCGAATCCTAGCCCGGTATATCTCATTTTAAGTTTACACCATTGTGAACCTTACGACTTTTTTACTCACTGATCGAGGTTCTCGGCATTGAAAAATCTTCGTAAACTAAATCACACGTGTATATGTTGACATTTAAGAGATATACAGTCAAGAAAATCAAGGGCAATGGTGATATATACGCGGATTAGACACCAAAAAAAAAACACTCAACAAATGGCTACAGTTTAAGGAATGTGTTTAGTGACGACATCAGATTCCTAATTGATGGAGAAAGGTCTGGTGGCAAGAAAAGCTGCTTATAGGAGGTTGTCAAGTGTTTTCGCTCTTCGATTCCATTCATGGGGGGTTGGTTTGGCCCTTGTTCATGTAACTCGAATCCTAGCCCGGTATATACCATTTTAATTTTACACCATTGTGAACCTTACGACTTTTTTACTCACTGATCGAGGTTCTCGGCATTGAAATATCTTCGTAAACTAAATCACACGTGTATATGTTGACATTTAAGAGATATACAGTCTAGAAAATCAAGGGCAATGGTGATATATATGCGGATTAGACACCAAAAAAAAAACACTCAACAAATGGCTACAGTTTAAGGAATGTGTTTAGTGACGGCATCAGATTCCTAATTGACGGAGAAAGGTCTGGTGGCAAGAAAAGCTGCTTATAGGAGGTTGTCAAGTGTTTTCGCTCGACGATTCCATTCTTGGGGGGTTGGTTTGGCCCTTGTTCATGTAACTCGAATCCTAGCCCGGTATATACCATTGTAATTTTACACCATTGTGAACCTTACGACTTTTTTACTCACTGATCGAGGTTCTCGGCATTGAAATATCTTCGTAAACTAAATCACACGTGTATATGTTGACATTTAAGAGATATACAGTCAAGAAAATCAAGGGCAATGGTGATATATATGTGGATTAGACACAAAAAAAAACACTCAACAAATGGCTACAGTTAAAGGAATGTGTTTATTGACGGCATCAGATTTCTAATTGATGGAGAAAGGTCTGGTGGCAAGAAAAGTTGCTTCTAGGAGATTGCCAAGTGTTTTCGCTCGACGATTCCATTCTTATGTGATTGGTTTGGCCCTTGTTCCTATAACTCGAATCCTAGCCCGGTGTATCCCATTTTAATTTTACACCAATGTGAACCTTATGCCTTTTTTACTCTCTGATCGAGGTTCTCGGCATTGAAAAATCTTCGTAAACTAAATCACACGTGTATATGTTGACATTTAAGAGATATACAGTCTAGAAAATCAAGGGCAATGGTGATATATATGCGGATTAGACACAAAAAAACACTCAACAAGTGGCTACAATTTAAGGAATGTGTTTAGTGACGGCATCAGATTCCTAATTGATGGAGAAAGGTCTGGTGGCAAGAAAAGCTGCTTCAAGGAGGCTATCACGTGTTTTCGCTCGACGATTCCATTCTTGGGTGGTTGGTATGGCCCTTGTTCCTGTAACTCGAATCCTAGCCCGGTATATCCCATTTTAATTTTACACCATTATGAACCTAACGCCTTTTTTACTCTCTGATTGAGGTTCTCGGCATTGAAAAATCTTCATAAACTAAATCACACGGGTATATGTTGACATTTCAGAGATATAAAGTCAAGAAAATTAAGGGCAATGTTGATATATATGCAGATTAGACACCAAAAAAAAAAAAAACACTCAACAAATGGCTACAAATTAAGGAATGTGTTTAGTGACGGCATCCGTTTGCTCATTGATGGAGAAAGGTCTGGTGGCAAGAAAAGCTGCTTCTAGGAGGTTGTCAAGTGTTTTTGCTCGACGATTCCATTCTTGAGTGGTTGGTTTGGCCCTTGTTCCTGTAACTCGAATCCTAGACCGGTATATCCCATTTTAATTTTACACCATTGTGAACCCTACGCCATTTTTACTCTCTGATCGAGGTTCTCGGCATTGAAAAATCTTCATAAACTAAATCACACGTGTATATGTTGACATTTAAGAGATATACAGTCAAGAAAATTAAGGGCAATGTTGATATATATGCAGATTAGACTAAAAAAAACACTCAACAAATGGCTACAATTTAAGGAATGTGTTTATTGACGACATCCGATTCTTAATTGATGGAGAAAGGTCTGGTGGCAATAAAAGCTGCTTGTAGGAGGTTGTCAAGTGTTTTCGCTCGCCGATTCCATTCTTGGGTGGTTGGTTTGGCCCTTGTTCTTGAAACTCGAATCCTAGCCCGGATATCCCATTTTAATTTTAAACCATTGTGAACCTTATGCCTTTTTTACTCTCTGATCGAGGTTCTCGGCATTGAAAAATCTTCGTAAACTAAATCACATGAGTATATGTTGACATTTAAGAGATATACAGTCAAGAAAATCAAGGGCAACGGTGATATATATGTAGATTAGACACAAAAACAAAACACTCAACAAATGGCTACAATTTAAGTAATGTGTTTAGTGACGGCATCAGATTCCTAATTGATGGAGAAAGGTCTGGTGGCAAGAAAAAATGCTTCTAGGTGGTTGTCAAGTGTTTTCGCTCGACGATTCCATTCTTGGGTGGTTGGTTTGGCCCTTGTTCCAGTAACTCGAATCCTATCTCGGTATATCCCATTTTAATTTTACCCTATTGTGAACCTTACGTCTTTTTTACTCTCTGATCTGGGTTCTCGGCATTGAAAAATCTTCGCAAACTAAATCACACGTGTATATGTTGACATTTAAGAGATATACTGTCAAGAAAATCAAGAGCAATGGTGATATATATGTGGATTAGACACCAAAAAAAAAAACAAACAACAAATGGCTACAATTTAAGGAATGTGTTTAGTGACGGCATCAGATTCCTAATTGATAGAGAAAGGTCTGGTGGCAAGAAAAGCTGCTTCTAGCAGGTTGTCAAGAGTTTTCGCTCGATGATTCCATTCTTGGGTGGTTGGTTTGGCCCTTGTTCCTGTAACTCGAATCCTAGCCCGGTATATCCCATTTTAATTTTACACCATTGTGAACCTAATGCCTTTTTTACACTCTGATCGAGGTTCTCGGCATTGAAAAATCTTCATAAACAAAATCACACGTGTATATGTTGACATTTAAGAGATATACAGTCAAGAAAATTAAGGGCAATGTTGATATATATGCAGATTAGACACCAAAAAAACACTCAACAAATGGCTACAATTTAAGGAATGTGTTTAGTGACGGCATCAGTTTCCTCATTGATGGAGAAAGGTCTGGTGGCAAGAAAAGCTGCTTCTAGGAGGTTGTTAAGTGTTTTCGCTCGACGATTCCATTCTTGAATGGTTGGTTTGGCTATTGATCCTGTAACTCGAATCCTAGCCCGGTATATCCCATTTTAATTTTACACCATTGTGAACCCTACGCCTTTTTTACTCTCTGATCGAGGTTTCGGCATTGAAAAATCTTCGTAAACTAAATCACACGTGTATATGTTGACAATTAAGAAATATACAGTCAAGAAAATCAAACGCAATGGTGATATATATGCGGATTAGACACCAAAAAAAACACTCAACAAATGGCTACAATTTAAGGAATGTGTTTAGTGACGGCAGCAGAATCCTAATTGATGGAGAAAGGTCTGGTGGCAAGAAAAGCTGCTTCTAAGAGGTTGTCAAGTGTTTTCGCTCGACGATTCCATTCTTGGGGTGTTGGTTTGTGTCACGGCCCCCGACCCACCCTGGACGGAATCGGGAGTCGCAAGCAGCCCAGTGGTACCGGTGATTATTTTGAAAACGTTGCAGCGGAAATTTCATCAGGACCGTGAGTTAGGAAATATATCAGAGTTTAGAAACACCGGATTTTATTTATTAAATAGATGGGATAAACCCATGTTTTACCATGGTAGCTTTAATAAAGATAAATTTTATTATATAAAACAATATTTCTTAATTTTGATTTAATTTAATAAAATAAGCCACTTCTTGATGCCTTTTTGTGCCGTATCCAATGCTTACTTCCATCTATTGTAATTTCCTGAAAAGTATTTTAAAAAGGTTTTGTCAGCGGGAAATACTGAGTGAGTTCATTCATTTTGCTAAAACGACTCGTCTGTTATAATTCACAGTATTAAGAGAGATTACAATGTTTCAGATATCAAACCAACTACCCACAGTACTTGTCACTCGAACATCCATCGGTAGCCTCTTTGCCCGATGGTGTCTGTGACTATGGTCATATCACTCATTGGCTAACTCGTTGTCCAATAGTGACGGTTATCAAGTAATGTATACAAAACCCCACATACCGGCTGTAACTTGGTGATTACATAAACTTAATCACTGTAATTATAATCTTTGAAAATAAACATACTTTTGTAAACAGATTTGATAAAAAGAGAATGACTCACATTATAAGCATGCAGATTCATACGGCCAAAGTTATAGATAAGCCTCGATATATTGCAGATTTATACAGGCAAAGTTTAGTCTACAGATAAGCTTTTGCAGATTCCTATAGGCAGAGCTTAGCCTATTAATTAACCTTGTAACCTAGTGCACACGAACTAGGTAGATAACTTAATACAGCATTTACGATAACTCACGAGATAAAACCCTCACAACGAATGACAAAGTGCAATACTTAACAATTCAGCGGATTCACAACGAATGACAGAGCATAGTTCGAGTTCGAACAGCACTCAAACATTCAAGTCGAAATCACGATGAATAACAAAGTATAACCCAAGTTTGAGCAGCCCTTAAACATTCATTGGATAGTTTAATCGATCGGACATTGAATCGTAATAGCGATCGAGTTAATACCCTGTTCTGCAGCACCCCGCTATACTAATTAGTGATTTCGTGTGTGTTAATTGAAGTAAACAGAGGATAACTCCGTGTACTTTCCGACTTTGTTCGTCGTTCAAGCGCCCAGAAGCAAGTGCCAATGTCTGCTATTTATACCCAAATTTTACCAGGCTTGCCGCGTGTGGGACTAGGCCTGCTGAGTCGACGAAACTTTTGAATTCGATTTTTATAATAAGTTATAAGGATAAACATCGAGTAGGGAATGCCCCCCCTGAGTTTTAGGGGCCCTGATCCTGATTCTGATAGTTCTGATAATTTTAGGGTTTGTGTAGAATCAATTGGGTGTCTTAATTAGGGTTTCCTATTAGATAAAATAATAAAATAAATAGGACTTTTAATGAGGGTTGTTATATCAGGGTCCGGGTTTATACTTACGGAACGTTTTTAGGACGTTTTTGTGTGAGTCGTTACAGTTTGGCCCTTGTTCCTGTAACTCGAATCCTAGCCCAGTATATACCATTTTAATTTTACACCATTGTGAACCTTACGACTTTTTTACTCACTGATCGAGGTTCTCGGCATTGAAAAATCTTCGTAAACTAAATCACACTTGTATATGTTGACATTTAAGAGATATACAGTCAAGAAAATCAAGGGCAATCGTGATATATATATGGATTAAACACAAAAAAAAAACACTCAACAAATGGCTACAATTTAAGGAATGTGTTTAGTGACGGCATCAGATTCCTGATTCATAATTGATAGAGAAAGGTCTGGTGGCAAGAAAAGCTGCTTCTAGGAGGTTGTTAAGTGTTTTCGCTCGACGATTCCATTCTTGAGTGGTTGGTTTGGCCCTTGTTCCTGTAACTCGAATCCTAGCCCGGTATATCCCATTTTAATTTTACACCATTGTAAACCCTACGCCTTTTTTACTCTCTGATCGAGGTTCTCGGAATTGAAAAATCTTCGTAAACTAAATCACACATGTATATGTTGACAATTAAGAAATATACAGTCAAGAAAATCAAACGCAATGGTGATATATATGCGGATTAGACATAAAAAAAAAACACTCAACAAATGGCTACAATTTAAGGAATGTGTTTAGTGACGGCAGTAGAGTCCTAATTGATGGAGAAAGGTCTGGTGGGAAGAAAATGTGCTTCTATGTGGTTGTCAAGTGTTTTCGCTCGATGATTCCATTCTTGGGGGGTTGGTTTGGCCCTTGTTCCTGTAACTAGAATCCTAGCCCGGTATATACCATTTTAATTTTACACCATTGTGAACCTTACGACTTTTTTACTCACTAATCGAGGTTCTCGGCATTAAAAAATCTTCGTAAACTAAATCACACGTGTATATGTTGACATTTAAGAGATATACAGTCAATAAAATCAAGGGCAATGGTGATATATATGTGGATTAGACACAAAAAAAAAACACTCAACAAATGGCTACAATTTAAGGAATGTGTTTAGTGACGGCATCGGATTCTTAATTGATGGAGAAAGGTCTGGTGGCAAGAAAAGCTGCTTCTAGGAGGTTGTCAAGTGTTTTCGCTTGACGATTCCATTCTTGGGTGGTTGGTTTGGCCCTTGTTCCTGTAACTCGAATCCTAGCCCGGTATATCCCATTTTAAGTTTACACCATTGTGAACCTTACGACTTTTTTACTCACTGTTGGATCGTCCGGTGACCCTAAACAGTCAAAATGAGTAGTTCATCATCATTTGCAAAGGCGGAATCAATGTAAATGACATCAAACAGCTTGTTTCCTTTCTAATCTTTCTCTATTACTGAATTGCAGAGCTTTTACAATCAAATCTTGACAAAAATCCGGCAGCACCTTAGCTCATACACACATAATTCCGTTTTAAATGAACTAGCACAACCCCTATATATAGATGGAGCTATTTCGTTTGAAAGTGACACAGTTCACTTCAAACGAAATCACTTGGTTTAATTTCGTTTGAATTGGACCATGTCAGGTTCAAACAAAATTACCAACTTTCAACTAATCAAACCCTAAATCAATCTCTGTTGTGCACTTGTTTATCTAAGCTAGACATAAGACTCGATTAAGACGAAGTTAACAGACAGTAGATGCACCAACAGACTCCCCCTTGGATGTTGACGAAGTCTTCGGCGTCCAGTCTTTAGTCTTTGTCTTTTTCCAAATTTTGTCTTGACATTGTAAAAGCTCCCTTCAATTTTTATCTTCAAACTTTAATCTTCAATCTCCCCTTTGAATGTTGATCTAGAATCTTGACTCCCCCTTTCGCAGACTCCCCCTCTCGATAAGCTAGGACTTGAATTCGGGTTCAAACTTTGACATTTTGTTGCCATGGGGAACTTGATTCCTGTACAATCTCTATCCAAATATAAGATATATGACAATAACAGTTTTAATCCAAACTTACCATTTAACCTCAGTTACCAATCTTGTTAGAATTATAAATCCACTTAAGTATTCAGGTCCAAGTTAATGACCCTGATTACTCAATTAATCTACCAAGTCCAACTTAATGACCTTGGTTGATCTGAGACAATTCACACTGACATTTTGTTCAACTTTTTCTGAAAATTTACAAGTTTCAAGTTAATGAACTTGCTTTAACTATTCAACTTTCACAAACTTATCATATTAAGCTCCAATCTCATCATCCAGCCCAGAAACTTCCTGCATCTGCTTCAATTCGAATCAGAAGATCAGCTTTCCACTTTAGTTTGTCGGAAAATAAAGCAGAAGTGTAAAATCTTTTTGGATTTTTAATAAAGCTTCTAAACTAGAAATGAAATACAGAACTAAAATGCAATGAAAGTAAACTATATACAAACATATTTTTGGTGAGCGTGTTAGGGAATCATATCAGCTATTCGACAAGTCACAAGTACCGTTAAGCTTTAATTTCATACTCAGAATTAAACAATTCGCTTAGATTGTCGATATACTGATCCACTTAAATTTTCACACAATTTTCAATCTGTTCAGGATACGAATTAGGTGTATTAGAGACTTAAACTTATACGTGTGTCCCACCTTTTGAATATACTCCCGCATCCAAATCCCAATATTCAGTCTTACAGGTGAGTATACCACAGATGATATCTCTAAGAGGTTAGATGCGAAACCGTGAGAGCTCAGGTCAGAACTTCCGTTCAGCAGAGAGATGACGGTTCGACTTTAGGTGTGTCCCCTTTAGATGATCTTTTTTACAACAGCAATGATTATCAATTTTATTGTTTCATCATTTTTGCTGAGGGCGATGCTATGTTTCAAGCAATGCAGAAAGTATTATTCGGGGACTAGGCCATTGCTTCCGCATTATCAGAAGTCCCGGAATAATACCCCAGATATCACTAAGTATAAAGACCTAGTATCTCAGAAAGAGGGATTTTTCAAACGAGATTTCAGGGGTTACCTATATATCCAAATAGTGTTCCCCACAAAATAAGCAAGTTTGAATATTTATGTTTATATCCCCAACAAATCTACTAAATGTGTAAAAACCTATCGATACATCATCAGCGAGACTGATTAACACTTTATACTTTACAAATCTTTAGCATACAGTAACTGTCAAGCCGATGTACTATCATTTTCCCTTTTTACACAAGCTCTTTTCTGGTTTTCTATTGTTTTTGTATTTTGAAAATTTTATCATTATTTTGGATTTTTGAAAATTTTTTACTGTTTTTGTATTTTCTAAAAAAATATTTACTCCTCTTAAATACCAAAACAAGTAAAAAATCGACAAACCATTGCAGATTGCTTCTCAACATCATCTACAATGTCTCCTTCATCAACGCCAAGAATCTCCTCCAACACCGATAAAAGCCTCATACCGTTCAGTTTTAGCGAATATTGAAGACGTGTTTTATTAAACGCTTTGGTATGTAAATCAGCTTTTTGCTCGTCAGTGTGGATTTTCTCAATCAAATCAACTTCTTCTCGAAACAATCTCGGATGAAGTGATGTCGAATTTCAATATGTTTCGTTTTAGCGTGATGAACTGAATTTTTAGTAATGTTAATCGCTGCCTCATTATCAACAAAGATAGGGGTGTTTAGAAATTGCAAACCGTAGTCGCGCATCTGTTGCTGGATCCACAAGATCTGAGAGCAGCAGCTGCTAGCAGATACATACTCCACTTCACATGTGGATAAAGCCACAGAGGTCTGCTTTTTGCATTGCCAGGTAACCAATCTTGGTCCGAAGAACTGGCACCCCGCTGTTGTTGATTTAGCGTTAACTTTGCAGCTTCCGAAATCTGAATCGGAATATCCTTCAAGCATAAATTCACCATCTTTTGGATACCACAACCCCAACGACGGAGTTCCTTTAAGGTAGCGTAATATCCTTTTAACAATAACCATGTGCGACGCTCTCGAATTAGATTGAAATCTTGCTGCGAGGCAGGTTGGGTACATGATATCGGGTCTTGAAGCTGTCAAATACATCAGCGAACCGATCATGGAACGATATAACGTTTCATCTACCTTCTCTCCAGTGAGATCAGGGTTTATCCCATGGTTCGTCGCTAATGGGGTGGAAGCCGGAGTAGAACCTGACATCCCGAATTTCTCCAAGATATCATGAACGTACTTCGTTTGATGTATGAAAATTCCCTTAGGCAGTTGATCAACCTGTAGTCCCAAAAAGAATTTCATCTCACCCATCGATGACATTTCAAATTTTTTCTTCATAACTCGTTCAAAATCTTTGCACAAATTCTCATTTGTTGACCCAAATATGATGTCGTCCACGTATATCTGAACTATCAGAAGATGTCAGTCGACCTCTTTGGTGAAAAGAGTGGCATCCACTTTTCCACGAATAAAGCTGTTGGCTAGCAGGTGTTGAGACAATGTCTCGTACCAAGCTCTCGGGACCTGGTGTAAACCATACAGCGCTTTATCTAGCAAATAGACCTTTTCTTTGTGGATTGGATCGGTGAAGCCCGGTGGCTGACCGACATATACCTCCTCTTTTACCTTCCCATAGAGAAACGCCGATTTAACATCTAACTGAGAAACTTTGAAATTTTTCCAAGATGCAAATGCTAGGAAGATTCTGATTGCTTCAAGTCGAGCAACCGGAGCATACACTTCAGTGAAATCTATCCCCTCCTGCTGACTGAAACCCTGGACTACGAGTCGAGCTTTATTACGAACAACAACCCCTCGATCATCTCTCTTACACTTGAACACCCACTTGGTGTTTATCTTCCTTTGACCATCAGGCAAGTCTACTAACTTCCACACTCCTAACTTCTCAAACTGACTCAACTCTTCTTGCATAACATTGACCCAAGAATATTCAGTTAGCGCCTCTTTGTATATTCGCGGTTCGATCCGCGAAATAAAACAACTTAGTGAAAACTCAGTTTGTAAAGGTGCTACTATAGAATAAAAACAAGTAAGGCCTTGGTCAATTTGACGTCTAGTGCGAACGCCTGATTGCAATTCTCCAATGATCAGCTCCTCTGGATGGTATGAAAGAGTTCTTGGCATCACCTCGCCTGAAACATCTACCTCGCCTACCAGATTAGTAACATTCTAATTTGCACCTTCTTCACTGACTGGGTTTGTTTGACTTGATATCTGAATTTGCTCCCCCTCAGAATCTGAATCACCACGATCAAATACTAGCATGTTCTCATATTCTTGATTATCATTCTGTACCGTCTGATTATCATGAGCAACTTCATTTTGTTGAATATCATCATGCTCTGCAGCATTGCTTGGACCTGCTTCATGGTCATTTGAAGTTTATCGTGGTCGACTTGAATACTCAGCTGGGAACCTTTCCTGCGATTCTTCATACTCCCTCAGAATATCCAACTCATCAAAAAAATCTTCTTCTTCTTCTTCCATGTCAAACGAATCCCACAAAGTGTCATAATGAAAACGCCATAAATCTCTAGGATTCTGCGGTGGCATTATGTGACCTTGACACTCAACATTGTGTGCTTCAATAATCCGCTTCAAACAAATCCCACAAAGGAGCACTAAATTCATGCAATATACCTCTTTCATCCCAATATTCTTCCATCTTGTTGTTCTTGAACTCAGTACCATTATCACTTCTAATTCTTTTGATACGCCTTTGGTATAAGTTTTCAATTTTCCTGAACAACACCATCAAACTTTCAAACGACTCATCTTTCAACTTCAGAAATGAAACCCATGAAAACCTTGAAAAATCATCCGTTACCACTAGACAGTAGAAATCCCCTGTAATACTTTTAACGTTTACTGGACCAAACAGATCCATATGGAGTCTTTCTAACGGTCTTGAGACTGAGTTGACTTTCTTTTTAGGATGTTATTTCTTTTTCTGTTTGCCTTTGATTCAGCTAATGCATTCTCCTTCAAGATGAAAACCTTTGACATGAACACCCATAACCAAGTCATTGTGCACCAAGTGATTCATTTTTCTAAGATGTATATGACCCATCTTCCGGTGCCACAATTGCGATTCCTTCTCAGTTTCTTTTGACACAAAACAATGAGCCTGACCCGTTGTTGTAGTTGCTACACTCATGTCCAATACATACAGATCGTTCACTCTAGGTGCCCTCATGATAATCCATTCTTCAGGGATAACAAATCCTGGTTTCAAGATCAAACATTCTTTGTCTGTAAAGTGAGTTGTATACATCCTATCACATATCTGAGATATGCTTAGAAGATTGTTTTCAAGCTCGGCGATGTAGTTAACTCTTTCAAACGTAACAATCCCATTGGATAACGTTCCTTCACCGACTATTCTACCACCTTGATTTCCTGCGAATCCCACGTAACCTCCATTGAAATTTCTAACATCGTACAGCAATGTTGTCTTCCCAGTCATGTGCCAAGAAGCTCCACTATCCATAATCCATCGTGAAACGGATCTTGGAAGCTCCTGCACATATTAGAAACATTTAGTGAGATTTTGATGCTACCCAAGCCTCTTTTGACTCAGGTAACTGGACTTTAATGTGAGATTTTGTAGTGTAAAGTGACGGAAAATTTTCATCATTCATCTTCAAGCTCTCTGTAGACCCAACCTCAACCTCTTTGTATAAGAAAAATTTGTCTTCTTGAGGTTGACCAAATGGTTGGTCTTTCTTCGAAACAACTTTCTTCTCAGAAGTAATAGCCTCTTTTGGATCAAGTTTCTCATAGTACTCCAAAGGAACATCCATCTTTACCGGAGTGGTAGAAGACGATTGTTTTTCTGACACTGAAACCTTTGGTTTTGAAACACTTGATTTCTTTTCAACCACTTTTGGCTTCCACGTTTGTTGAGACGATGCAACCTGTTTGTAGAATTTGTCATTTTTATTTACCACATTTTTAACAGGTTCAGTTTTGATCTTGGTGTTGTTATTTTTCAAAATCTTTTTATCAACAACCAATGGAGCTTTTCCCTTCACATCAACTTTCTTCTTTTGACTCTCAACAATTTCAGACTTAGACTTGAAGTTGGTACACTTTCGTGCAATATGTCCAACTTTGTTGCATCTGAAGCATGTACGAGTATCAACAACTCGACTTGTGCCTTCAGTCTGAGATTGTGAGGCCTTCTTTGCAAAAAATTCTTCATTTGACTTCGAAAAAATCTCAGATTCTTCGTCAGAAAGTGAACTTGAACCGTTCACAAACACCCTTTTATCAGCAAACTTCTTGTTTTGAACATTTCTTCTTTGATAGTTCTTACCACCCTGATATCCACCCGACCATCTGTTTCGATTGTTATTATAAACACGCGGTGGAACAACAGGTTTCTTGTAGTAAGCTTTATCCTTTTCAAAATTCATTTGCTTCTTTGTCTGATTCAAACCTTCTACTTCAGACAAATCAATTTCAACCAGTTTGAAAACGTTTTTCAATTTGTTCACATTAACATTCTCCAGTGGAAACTTAGAATCCGAATACAACTTATCCGATCCCGACATCTTGTACATGACAAGAGTAGGTTCTTCATTTAAGTTGTTTTTGGATTTTTGTTTCGGAATGTAATTGTTCAGAAAACATTCTTCATCCTTAATTGAATCACTATCAGACCTCAAAACAGTTTCAGCCATGCCTTTCACAATTTCAGTTTGAACACTATCATCAGATGAAGAAAATGTAACATCAATTGTATCTGGAAGTTTAATTTTATTTGTTTCATCTTCATCATTAACCAACCGGGACTTTTTCTTTGAGTAATTGTTTAAAACTGGCGGTGGAACCTGGTGAAACCCAACCCCAGTTCCATCCGAGTAAACATCTTCGCCTGCTTTATTTTTCCCAATGGGTTTAGGAACAATATGTTGTAAAACAAAGCTTGCGGAGCTGTAACTGGTTAATTTCAGATTGATGCGCTCATTCTCAATCTTAACTTCTTCAAACTGAAGCTTCAAATTAGCAATCTCATCTAGTTGTTGGTTGATTTGATATTCTTTATGTCTGAGAACTACAGTTAAATGCTCATTTTCTTTATTGGTTTTACCGTTTCTTTCATCAGAATCTTGTACCGTTCGTTTTAGTTTGTCAAAATTTTCTGAAATTTTACGATTTTCAAGAACCAATTTTTCATTTTCTTTCTTAATTCTTTCTACTTCAATTTTATCATTTTCAATTTTATCATTTAACTTGTTAGCTCGATCATTTGAAGCTTTGAGCATTTTATCACGATCTAGAATATGATCTTCAACCTTTCTGACTTTTCTTGTCAATTCTTCAACCTTTGCATTACTAGAGTAAGTAGGTGTACTACAAAACTTGCAGTTTTTCATGCAACTTTTGCAGTCACTATCCCCTTTGACTTTCTTACCTGTCTCACTTGTTGAAACATTTGGACTAACCTTGCTTTTAGAATCAGTTTCAGACTTAGAGTCTACCTCAAGTTCCTTTGCAGCAAGCACTTTATCAGCCATCTTCCCCAAGTTTTCAGCAGTAAATTCTTGTGAAGTATCTATAATTCCATCATCCACTTTCTTTGACTGCGGTTCTTTTGCTGTCTCTTTCTCTTTCTCATCAGATTCTCCTCCTCCCCACCATTTTCTCTGTCTGGCATCTTCTTCTGCTTTGAATTCCTCAATGAAAGCTTCTATACTAAGAGTTTTCGCATCAATAGCAATGTTTCCTTGAGGATCCAGATAACATTCTCTATCAGCATCCCATCTCTTTGCTCTCTTGGCTTCGTTGAACACCTTAGATAATCTGATCATCTTGTATTCTGCTTTCTGCTTTCTTGCTTGATATTTTTGTTCTTCAGTTCTGGTGTCTTTAGGGACAGGAATTTCATCTTCTTTTGCTACGAACGCATACCCTACTACATCTTCCTCTGGTAGCAATTCACTCCAATCAAAACCTTCATCATCATGAATAACAACAAGAGCTCTTGATTTTTCTTTGGGGGCATCCTCAAGCTGCTTCATTCTGGGTGGTTCTGATTTATTCTGATGATAGATCGCTCTTTTGTAGTAATCCTCCCGAAAAGGATTTGCAGTATCATCAGTGTAAGTATTTCTGCACAAACGCTTAAAGTGACCTTTCTGTTTACATTTGAAGCACGTCACTTTTGACTTGTCAAAGCCTAACTTGGTAGAAGGTCCACCAATAGACTGTCTTCCAGTAATCTCCATGAAACGCTGTGCTCTTCTCACTGCACTGGCCATACACCACCTTATATCGATCAATTCCATCTCCCCATGATCGATTTGATCGTAGTCTTCCTTTGTTAGGTTGGTGTTGCCTATCTTTCTTGCAACGAGACTTTCGTACGATTCTAACACAGACGCTAAGAACACCATCTGTTGTTTAGCAGACTCTTCACTGAAATTCTGACCATTCTTCAAATCAACAACAATGTTACAATGGAACATATTCTTTGATGCAGATTGACTTGAATTTGTTGAAGAAGATCCACCATGGTAACCACTGCTAGGAGTTTCTTGAATCTTTGTATTTGAGCTCTCTGCAGAAAATGTTGTTCTTGGAGAACCAATCTTTGGTAGATTTCCTCTGTAGTACAACTCCACATTCTGCTGATAAGATGTGTTGTTGACTTTGCTAGATTTCTTAATCTCCAACTCGTGACTCTCCAGTCTTTCAATAAGCCAATCCACTGTCAACTCTTCAGACTTGATTGTATTCTTCAGCATTAATGCAAAGTACTGCCAATCTTGTTCATCCGGCAGCGAGTCGAACAATTTGTCTACTAACTCTTCTTGAGTATATACAATTTTGTGTCTTGCCAGCTCCAATTTCAGATGCCCAAATCTCTCAACCATTTTGGAAACAGACTCGTTCTTCAAACAACCAAATAAATCAAACTCTTTTCTTAACAGTTTCTTTTTGTTTTTTACTATCTCATCACTGCATACACAGTTAACCCTCAGTTTCTCCCAAAGATTTTTTGAATTTTCATATTCAATCAATGAAATTATATCATCTCTCACGGACTGATGAATCAACGCGATGCACTTTTGTTCAGCAACATATCTTTCAACGTCATCAGGATCTATCAAACTTTCACCAAACCGTTCTCCTCTAAGGTAACCATTCTTTAAACTTTTCCAGCTTTGATATGCAAAAGCTTCAAGCCACTCGTCAAATCTTGTAGCCCACCTATTATAATCTTCTATTTCCAACAACTTTGGAGGTTTATTATACGTTCCATACGCACTCTCTACACTCATCGTGTCGGAAACAATCTTCTTTGCACTCGGAGCTTTCTCATTCATATTGTTTGATGTGTCATTTGAAATATCATCTCCACCATTTCCAGCAAAGGCAAAAACATCATAGAATGGATTGAAATCATCCATCTTCAAGTACCTGAAATGTTCAACAAACACTTAGAAATATTTTTGAATTTTTGACAAGTTGCTGTTTCAAACGAAAAAGTTATCTCAAACGAAATCCTTAATTTCGTTTGAGACAACACCTGGTTCAAACGAAATCAATGTTCTATGATGTACTTTCAAACGAAATTACAATATTGCACTCTTAAATGAAATCACTCAAACACTTTCAAACGAAATACTTGTTTCAAACGAAATCACCCATATCATTCAAACGAAATCAGCTAAATTGTACTTTTCAAACGAAATACTCAAGGTTTTTCAAATGAAATTAGCATGACATCAGCATTTTACGAACAGTTTCAAACGAGATTAAGGTTTTTGTCAAGTTTTAAGCCGAATTTTAGTCTAAACTTTCAAGGATTAGTTAACACTGTGTTTCGCTTGATATATGTGAGTTTCAGGCCATTTCAACAGTGAAAACTTGTTCAAATCAGAAAAGAAAGGTAGAAGTGAGAGAATCCGGTAAAATCAAGCTGAATTTGGTATGAACTCCTCGTCCTGAGCTCCGATACCACTTGTTGGATCGTCCGGTGACCCTAAACAGTCAAAATGAGTAGTTCATCATCATTTGCAAAGGCGGAATCAATGTAAATGACGTCAAACAGTTTGTTTCCTTTCTAATCTTTCTCTATTACTGAATTGTAGAGCTTTTACAATCAAATCTTGACAAAAATCCAGCAGCACCTCAGCTCACACACACATAATTCCGTTTTAAATGAATTAGCACAACCCTATATATAGATGGAGCTATTTTGTTTGAAAGTGACACAATTCACTTCAAACGAAATCACTTGGTTTAATTTCGTTTGAATTGGACCATGTCAGGTTCAAACGAAATTACCAACTTTCAACTAATCAAACCCTAAATCAATCTCTGTTGTGCACTCGTTTATCTAATCTAGACATAAGACTCGATTAAGACGAAGTTAACAGACAGTAGATGCACTAACACTAACTGATCGAGGTTCTCGGCATTGAAAAATCTTCGTAAACTAAATCACAAGTGTATATGTTGACATTTAAGATATATACAGTCAAGAAAATCAAGGGCAATGGTGATATATATGTGGATTAGACACCAAAAAACACTCAACAAATGGCTACAATTTAAGGAATATGTTTAGTGACGGCATCAGATTCCTAATTGATGGAGAAAGGTCTGGTGGCAAGAAAAGCTGCTTCTAGGAGGTTGTCAAGTGTTTTCGTTCGACAATTCCATTCATGGGTGGTTGATTTGGCCCTTGTTCCTGTAACTCGAATCCTAGCCCGATATATCCCATTTTAATTTTACACCATTGTGAACCTTTCGCCTTTTTTACTCTCTGATCGAGGTTCTCGGCATTGAAAAATCTTCATAAACTAAATCACACGTGTATATGTTGACATTTAAGAGATATAAATTCAAGAAAATCAAGGGCAATGATGATATATATGTGGATTAGACACCAAAAAAAACACTCAACAAATGACTACAATTTAAGAAATGTGTTTAGTGACGACATCCGATTCTTAATTGATGGTGAAAGGTCTGGTGGCAATAAAAGCTGCTTGTAAGAGGTTGTCAAGTGTTTTCGCTCACCGATTCCATTATTGGGTGGTTGGTTTGGCCCTTGTTCCTGAAACTCGAATCTTAGCCCGGGATATCCCATTTTAATTTTAAACCATTGTGAACCTTATGCCTTTTTTACTCTCTGATCGAGGTTCCCGGCATTGAAAAATCTTCGTAAACTAAATCACATGTGTATATGTTGACATTTAAGAGATATACGGTGTTTCGCCTGATATATGTGAGTTTCAGGCCATTTCAACCGTGAAAACTTGTTCAAATCAGAAAAAAATGTAGAAGTGAGAGAATCCGGTAAAATCAAGCTGAATTTGGTATGAACTCCTCGTCCTGAGCTCTGATACCACTTGTTGGATCGTCCAGTGACCCTAAACAGTCAAAATGAGTAGTTCATCATCATTTGCAAAGGCGGAATCAATGTAAATGATGTCAAACAGCTTGTTTACTTTCTAATCTTTCTCTATTACTGAATTGTAGAGCTTTTACAATCAAATCTTGACAAAAATCCGGCAGCACCTCACCTCACACACACATAATTCCGTTTTAAATGAATTAGCACAACCCCTATATATAGATGGAGCTATTTCGTTTGAAAGTGACACAATTCACTTCAAACGAAATCACTTGGTTTAATTTCGTTTGAATTGGACCATGTCAGGTTCAAACGAAATTACCAACTTTCAACTAATCAAACCCTAAATCAATCTCTGTTGTGCACTCGTTTATCTAATCTAGGCATAAGACTCGATTAAGACGAAGTTAACAGACAGTAGATGCACCAACAGTCACTGATCGAGGTTCTCGGCATTGAAAAATCTTCGTAAACTAAATCACAAGTGTATATGTTGACATTTAAGATATATACAGTCAAGAAAATCAAGGGCAATGGTGATATATATGCGGATTAGACACCAAAAAAAACACTCAACAAATGGCTACAATTTAAGGAATATGTTTAGTGACGGCATCAGATTCCTAATTGATGGAGAAAGGTCTGGTGGCAAGAAAAGCTGCTTCTAGGAGGTTGTCAAGTGTTTTCGTTCGACAATTCCATTCATGGGTGGTTGATTTGGCCCTTGTTCCTGTAACTCGAATCCTAGCCCGATATATCCCATTTTAATTTTACACCATTGTGAACCTTTCGCCTTTTTTACTCTCTGATCGAGGTTCTCGGCATTGAAAAATCTTCATAAACTAAATCACACGTGTCTATGTTGACATTTATGAGATATACAGTCAAGAAAATGAAGGGCAATGGTGATATATATGTGGATTAGACACAAAAAAAAAACACTCAACAAATGGCTACAATTTAAGAAATGTGTTTAGTGACGACATCCGATTCTTAATTGACGGTGAAAGGTCTGGTGGTAATAAAAGCTGCTTGTAGGAGGTTGTCAAGTGTTTTCGCTCGCCGATTCCATTCTTGGGTGGTTGGTTTGGCCCTTGTTCCTGAAACTCGAATCCTAGCCCGGTATATCCCAGTTTAATTTTAAACCATTGTGAACCTTATGCCATTTTTACTCTCTGATCGAGGTTCCCGGCATTGAAAAATCTTCGTAAACTAAATCACATGTGTATATGTTGACATTTAAGAGATATACAGTCAAGAAAATCAAGGGCAATGGTGATATATATGCAGATTAGACACCAAAAAAAAACACTCAACAAATGGCTACAATTTAAAGAATGTGTTTAGTGACGGCATCATATTACTAATTGATGGAGAAAGCTCTGGTGGCAAGAAAAGCTGCTTATAGAAGGTTGTCAAGTGTTTTCGCTCGACGATTCCATTCTTGGGTGGTTGGTTTGGCCATTGTTCCTGTAACTCGAATCCTAGCTCGGTATATCCCATTTTAATTTTACACTATTGTGAACCTTACGCCTTTTTTACTCTCTGATCTGGGTTCTCGGCATTGAAAAATCTTCGTAAACTAAATCACACGTGTATATGTTGACATTTAAGAGATATACAGTGAAGAAAATCAAGAGCAATGGTGATATATATGCGGATTAGACACAAAAAAAAAACAATCAACAAATGGCTACAATTTAAGGAATGTGTTTAGTAACGGCATTAGATTCCTAATTGATAAAGAAAGGTCTAGTGGCAAGAAAATCTGCTTCTGGGAGGTTGTCAAGTGTTTTCGCTCGACGATTCCATTCTTGGGTTGTTGGTTTGGCCCTTGTTCCTGTAACTCGAATCCTAGCCCGGTATATCCCATTGTAATTTTACACAATTGTGAACCTAACGCCTTTTTTAGTCTCTGATCGAGGTTCTCGGCATTGAAAAATCTTCATAAACTAAATCACACATGTACATGTTGACATTTAAGAGAAATACAGTCAAGAAAATTAAGGGCAATGTTGATATATATGCAGATTAGACACCAAAAAAAAACACTCAACAAATGGCTACAATTTAAGGAATGTGTTTAGTGACGGCATCAGTTTCGTCATTGATGGAGAAAGGTCTGGTGGCAAGAAAAGCTGCTTCTAGGAGGTTGTCAAGTGTTTTCGCTCGACAATTCCATTCTTGAGTGGTTGGTTTGGCCCTTGTTCCTGTAACTCGAATCCTAGCCCGGTATATCCCATTTTAATTTTACACCATTGTGAACCCTACGCCTTTTTTACTCTCTGAACGAGGTTCTCGGCATTGAAAAATCTTCGTAAACTAAATCACACGTGTATATGTTGACAATTAAGAAACATACAGTCAAGAAAATCAAGGGCAATGGTGATATATATGCGGAATAGAAACCAAAAAAACCCTCAACAAATGGCTACAATTTAAGGAATGTGTTTAGTGACGGTAGCAGAATCCTAATTGATGGAGAAAGGTCTGGTGGAAAGAAAAGCTGCTTCAAGGAGGTTGTCAAGTGTATTCGCTCAACGATTCCATTCTTGGGGGGTTGGTTTGGCCCTTGTTCTTGTAACTCGAATCCTAGCCTGGTATATACCATTTTAATTTTACACCATTGTGAACCTTACGACTTTTTTACTCACTGATCGAGGTTCTCGGCATTGAAAAATCTTCGGAAACTAAATCACACGTGTATATGTTGACATTTAAGAGATATACAGTCAAGAAAATCAATGGAAATGGTGATATATATGCAGATTAGACACCAAAAAAAACACTCAACAAATGGCTACAATTTAAGGAATGTGTTTAATGACGGTAGCAGAATCCAAATTGATGGAGAAAGGTCTGGTGGCAAGAAAAGCTGCTTCAAGGAGGTTGTCAAGTGTTTTCGCTCGACGATTCCATTCTTGGGGGGTTGGTTTGGCCCTTGTTCTTGTAACTCGAATCCTAGCCTGGTATATACCATTTTAATTTTACACCATTGTGAACCTTACGACTTTTTTACTCACTGATCGAGGTTCTCGGCATTGAAAAATCTTCGTAAACTAAATCACACCTATCTATGTTGACATTTAAGAGATATACAGTCAAGAAAATCAAGGGCAATGGTGATATATATGTGGATTAGACACAAAAAAAAAAACATTCAACAAGTGGCTACAATTTAAGGAATGTGTTTAGTGACGGCATCAGATTCCTAATTGATGGAGAAAGGTCTGGTGGCAAGAAAAGCTGCTTCTAGGAGGCTATCACGTGTTTTCGCTTAACGATTCCATTCTTGGGTGGTTGGTTTGGCCCTTGTTCCTGTAACTCGAATCCTAGCCCGGTATATCCCATTTTAATTTTACACCATTGTGAACCTTTCGCCTTTTTTACTCTCTGATCGAGGTTCTCGGAATTGAAAAATCTTCGTAAACTAAATCACACGTGTATACGTGGACATTTAAGAGATATACAGTCAAGAAAATCAAGGGCAATGGTGATATATAAGTGGATTAGACACAAAAAAAAAAAAAACACTCAACAAATGGCTACAATATAAGGAATGTGTTTAGTGACGACATTCGATTCTTAATTGATGGAGAAAGGTCTGGTGGCAATAAAAGCTGCTTGTTGGAGGTTGTCAAGTGTTTTCGCTCGCCGATTCCATTCTTGGGTGGTTGGTTTGGCCCTAGTTCCTGAAACTTGAATCCTAGCCCGGGATATCCCATTTTAATATAAAACCATTGTGAACCTTATGCCCTTTTTACTCTCTGATCGAGGTTCTCGACATTGAAAATTCTTCGTAAACTAAGTCACATGTGTATATGTTGACATTTAAGAGGTATACAGTCAAGAAAAACAAGGGCAATGGTGATATATATGCAGATTTGACACAAAAAAAAAACACTCAACAAATGGCTAAAATTTAAGTAATGTGTTTAGTGACGGCATCAGATTCCTAGTTGATGGAGAAAGGTCTGGTGGCAAGAAAAGATGCTTCTAGGTGGTTGTCAAGTGTTTTCACTCGACGATTCTATTCTTGGGTGGTTGGTTTGGCCCTTGTTCCAGTAACTCGAATCCTAGCTCGGTATATCCTATTTTAATTTTACACTATTGTGAACCTTACGCCTTTTTTACTCTCTGATCTGGGTTCTCGGCATTGAAAAATCTTCGCGAACTAAATCACACGTGTATATGTTGACATTTAAGAGTTATACAGTCAAGAAAATCAAGAGCAATGGTGATATATATGCGGATTAGACACCAAAAAAAAACAAATCAACAAATGGCTACAATTTAAGGAATGTGGTTAGTGACGGCATCAGATTCCTAATTGATAGAGAAAGGTCTGGTGGCAAGAAAATCTGCTTCTAGGAGGTTGTCAAGTGTTTTCGCTCGACGATTCCATTCTTGGGTGGTGGGTTTGGCCCTTGTTCCTGTAACTCGAATCCTAGCCCGGAATATCCCATTTTAATTTTACTCCATTGTTAACCTAACGCCTTTTTAACTCTCTGATCGACGTTTTCGGCATTGAAAAATCTTCATAAACTAAATCACACGTGTATATGTTGACATTTAAGAGATATACAGTCAAGAAAATCAAGGGAAATGGTGATATATATATGTGGATTAGACACAAAAAAAACACTCAACAAATGACTACAATTTAAGGAATGTGTTTAGTGACGGCATCAGATTCCTAATTGATGGAGAAAGGTCTGGTGGCTAGAAAAGCTGCTTCTAGGAGGTTGTCAAGTGTTTTTGTTCGACGATTCCATTCAGGGGTGGTTGGTTTGGCCCTTGTTCCTGTAACTCGAATCCTCGCCCGGTATATCCCATTATAATTTTACACTATTGTGAACCTTACGCCTTTTTTACTCTCTGATCTAGGTTCCCAGCATTGAAAAATCTTCGTAAACTAAATCACACGTGTATATATTGACATTTAAGAGATATACAGTCAAGAAAATCAAGGGCAATGGTGATATATATGCGGATTAGACACACAAAAAAAACACTCAACAAATGGCTACAACTTAAGGAGTGTGTTTAGTGACGGCATGAGATTCCTAATTGATAGAGAAAGGTCTGGTGGCTAGAAAAGCTGCTTCTCGGAGGTTGTCAAGTGTTTTCGCTCGACGATTCCATTCAGGGGTGGTTGGTTTGGCCATTGTTCCTGTAACTCGAATCCTCGCCCGATATTTCCCATTTTATTTTTACACCATTGTGAACCTTACGCCTTTTTTACTCTCTGATCGAGGTTCTCGGCATTGAAAAATCTTCGTAAACTAAATCACACGTGTATATGTTGACATTTAAGAGATATATAGTTCAGAAAATCAAGGGCAATGGTGATATATATGTGGATTAGACACAAAAAAAACGCTCATCAAATAGCTACAATTTAAGGAATGTGTTTAGTGACGGCATCAGATTCCTAATTGATGGAGAAATGTCTGGTGGCAAGAAAAGCTGCTTCTAGGAGGTTGTCATGTGTTTTCGTTCGACAATTCCATTCAAGGGTGGTTGGTTTGGCCCTTGTTCCTGTAACTCGAATCCTAGCCCGGTATTTCCCATTTTAATTTTACACCATTGTGAACCTTACGCCTTTTATACTCTCTGATCGTGGTTCTCGGCATTGAAAAATCTTCGTAAACTAAATCACACGAGTATATGTTGACATTTAAGAGATATACAGTCAAGAAAATCAAGGTCAATGGTGATATATTTGTGGATTAGACACAAAAAAAAACGCTCAACAAATAGCTACAATTTAAGGAATGTGTTTAGTGACGGCATCAGATTCCTAATAGATGTAGAAAGGTCTGGTGGCTATAAAAGCTGCTTCTAGGAGGTTGTCAAGTGTTTTCGCTCGCCGATTCCATTCTTGGGTAGTTGGTTTGGCCGTTGTTCCTGAAACTCGAATCCTACCCCGGTATATCCCATTTTAATTATACACCATTGTGAACCTTACGCCTGTTTTACTCTCTGATCGAGGTTCTCGGCGTTGAAAAATATACGTAAACTAAATCACACGTGTATATGTTGACATTTAAGAGATATACAGTCAAGAAAATCAAGGGCAATGGTGATATATAAGCGGATTAAACACCAATAAAAAAACACTCAACAAATGGCTACAACTTAAGGAATGTGTTTAGTGACGGCATCAGATTCCTAATTGATGGAGAAAGGTCTGGTGGCAAGAAAAGATGCATCTAGGTGGTTGTCAAGTGTTTTCGCTCGACGATTCCATTATTGGGTGGTTGGTTTGGCCCTTTTTCCTGTAACTCGAATCCTATCCCGATATATCCCATTTTAATTTTACACTATTGTGAATCTTACGCCTTTTTTACTCTGGGATCTAGGTTTTCGGCATTGAAAAACCTCCGTAAACTAAATCACACGTGTATATGTTGACATTTAAGAGATATACAGTCAAGAAAATCAAGGGCGATGGTGATATATATGCGGATTAGACACCAATAAAAAAACACTCAACAAATAGCTACAATTTAAGGAATGTGTTTAGTGACGGCATCAGATTCTTAATTGATGGAGAAAGGTCTGGTGGCAAGAAAAGATGCATCTAGGTGGTTGTCAAGTGTTTTCGCTCGACGATTCCATTCTTGGGTGGTTGTTTGGCCCTTGTTCCTGTAACTCGAATCCTAGCACGGTATATCCCATTTTAATTTTACACTATTCTGAACCTTACGCCTTTTTTACTCTCTGATCTAGGTTCTCGGCATTGAAAAATCTCCGTAAACTAAATCACACGTGCATATGTTGACATTTAAGTGATATACAGTCAAGAAAATCAAGGGCAATGGTGATATATATGCGGATTAGACACCAATAAAAAACCACTCAACAAATAGCTACAATTTAAGGAATGTGTTTACTGACGGCATCAAATTCCTAATTGATGGAGAAAGGTCTGGTGGCAAGAAAAGATGCATCTAGGTGGTTGTCAAGTGTTTTCGCCCGACGATTCTATTCTTGGGTGGTTGGTTTGGCCCTTGTTCCTATAACTCGAATCCTAGCCCGGTATATCCCATTTTAATTTTACACTATTGTGAACCTTACGCCTTTTTTACTCTCCGATCTAGGTTCTCGGCATTGAAAAATCTCCGTAAATTAAATCACACGTGTATATGTTGACATTTAAGAGGTATACAGTCAAGAAAATCAAGGGCAATGGAGATATATATGCGGATTAGACACAAAAAAAACACTCAACAAATGCCTACAATTTAAGGAATGTGTTTAGTGACGGCATCAGATTCCTAATTGATGAAGAAAGGTCTGGTGGCAAGAAAAGATGCTTCTAGGAGGTTGTCAAGTGTTTTCGTTCGACGAATCCTTTCATGGGTGGTTGGTTTGGCCCCTATTCCTGTAACTCGAATCCTAGCCCGGTATATCCCATTTTAATTTTACACCATTGTGAACCTTACTCCTTTTTTACTCTCTGATCGAGGTTCTCAGCATTGAAAAATCTTCGTAAACTAAATCACACGTGTATATGTTGACATTTAAGAGATATACAATCAAGAAAATCAAGGGCAATGGTGATATATATGCGGATTAGACACAAAAAAAAAACACTCAACAAATGGCTACAATTTAAGGAATGTGTTTAGTGACGGCATCAGATTCCTAATTGATGGAGAAAGGTCTGGTGGCAATAAAAGCTGCTTCTAGGAGGTTGTCAAGTGTTTTCACTCTCTGATTCCATTCTTGGGTGGTTGGTTTGGCCCTTGTTCCTGAAACTCGAATCCTATCCCGGTATATCCCATTTTAATTTTAGACCATTGTGAACCTTACGCCTTTTTTACTCTCTGATCGAGGTTCTCGGCATTGAAAAATCTTCGTAAACTAAATCACACGTGTATATGTTGACATTTAAGAGATATAAAGTCAAGAAAATCAAGGGCAATGGTGATATATATGTGGATTAGACACCAAAAAAAAACACACAACAAATGACTACAATTTAAGGAATGTGTTTAGTGACGACATCAGATTCCTCATTGATGGAGAAATGTCTGGTGGGAAGAAAAGCTGCTTCTAGGAGGTTGTCAAGTGTTTTCGCTCGCCGATTCCATTCTTGGGTGGTTGGTTTGGCCCTCGTTCCTGAAACTCGAATCCTAGCCCGGTATATCCCGTTTTAACTTTACACCATTGGGAATATTACGCCTTTTTTACTCTCTGATCGAGGTTCTCGTGTTAGTACAGTATGTCTATCGCCTCCGTCATCTCAAGACCGTAGCAGAAATAGATTAAGTTTAGTGCTTATAGTGTTATATTTTAGTAAAAGGCAAGGTGGCATTTGTGTAAATAATGAGATATCTCATTATGTCCCTTGGCCTATAAATAGAGAACTTAGGGTTCTCATTTAGAAATTTTGACACTTTTGCTCATTTGCTACATTTGAGAGCTCTAGTTCTAGAGAGAGAAACTAGAGAGAGAAAGTGTGTAGGTGATTCACGGTTCCTGTAACGATTTCAGATCTTTGAATAGAATCACGTTTATTGTACGTCTCGTGTGTTTCGGTCTTGCTCGTACACGATTTCAGTTCTTCACTTTTTCATCTTTTTACGTCTTCAACAGAAAAACGCAAAATTAACAAGGATTTTACGGTTAAAATCGGCTGATTTTTTGATATTATGTGCGAAAACAACTAATCAATAAGCCTCTAAAATTTCAGACTTTAATTCAAAGTATTTTGTGAGAAATTTGAGATTTTTTTGATCGAAAAATGATAACAGTTGCTGCTGTTACGTTTGTTGTTCTCCGTGCGGATGGCAATCCGTGCGGATGACCATCCGCGTTGACTGTTTGTTGACCTATCCGTACACATAGCACTCACCCGTACGCATAGTACCCACCCGCACAGATAGCATTTTTAATCCGTGTTGACATGTTGACTCTGTCATACGCACGGATAGCATTTTTAATCCGTGTTGACCTATTGACTCTGTCACACGCACGGATAGCTATACGTGTCACCACATCTCACCCAAACTTGTCACTTTAGTCAATATTTTCAGGTTTGTCAGTCAACAATTATCAACTTTCATTGATAAAATACTATATACATCACGTGAACAACTGATTACATTTTTCAATACATTGCATGTGATACTAAGTGTGAAGGTCAAATAAAGTTGAGATATATTATGAGTTCATTCGGTGAGCATGTGATCACGTGATTATAACTTGAAGAGGTCCAATTGAAACAAAGTAATGACAGTCTGTATTGAGAATTAAATTTGAATTTGTTTTTGATTGTCTAAGTGTTAGGTAGCATGTGATATTGTTTGTTGGTCGAATAGGAGTTGTGTCATCTGTACGTATAAGTCATACGCACGTATCACCTCCACGCGTATGGATCACCTTCATATGCACGGATAGTATAAGTCATACGCACGGACAACTTGTCCGCGCGGATAACATTCCCACCCGTGCGTATCACCACCCGTGCGTACAACGTCTCACGGATCCCCACCCGTACGTATCACCACCCGTGCGTATAACATCTCACGGATCTCCACCCGTACGTATCACCATCCGAATCCCCATCCGGATCTCCATCCGAACAGATCTTCACCCGGACACTATCTCACACGAACGAATAGCAGTCTCACTCGAACGGACAAGCGTTGTCACGAGATTATTTTCACTGTTGACTTGTGTTGATTTTTTCGATCGGATACCCGTTCGATTCATTTGTTTAATATTGGTTAAACTCATTGTGTTTGTTTGTTCGTGTTTCAGGTGATTCAAGATGGATAAAATGTTTGATGAACAGGAAAACGAGAATCTTAAAAATTTAAACGTTTGGATTTCTGATTCTTGGATTAATAAGAAGAACAAGAAGGACGTTTGGATTAAAAGATCCGAAAATTTCCTATGCATGAAACATGAATCATTGGAGAAGTTGGATAAACGATTTGATGAGTTGAATGATAAGTTAGATAAATATGAGATAAGGGTTTCAAATGCTGAAAAAATTTCAAAATTTGCTGATGCATTACCTTTAGAATGGGATGAATTTTTAAGTGAACTAAAAAGGGATGCTAGTTTCTCAAAGCTTCATTATAGAGAATTCATCAATAAACTTAGATCACATGAGTTTGATAAAGAAACAAGAAAAGTAGAGTTGATGAATGAAATGAAAAGGGATTTAGAAAAGATAAATTTGGATGTAATCATTGAAATGAGAAAACGAATCACTGTGTGTCTTGCTGCAAAAAATGTCATGAAATATGATATTAAGAGAGGTTGTTTTATTGATGAATATGCAAACCCTCTTGATTTTGTTAAAATTTTTTGTGCAGGAACATACAAGATGGAAACAAAGAAAGAAACTGATAATGGAGAGATGAATGGAAAATGTTCGAAATGTGAAAAATCAGAAACAGACAATGTGAAACTCTTGAAGGATTTGGAGAGTTTGACATTGGAAAACAAAACTTTGAAGATCGAGAAGAAAGCTGATGATGAACAGATTCTGGAGTTGAGCTTGAACTGTGAAAAACTAAAATCTGAAAATATCAAACTGTTGAGTGATGTGGACAGTTTGACATTGGATAACAAGATTTTGAAAGAAAAAGAGTTTGAAAATAAAAAATTAAAATTTGAAAATGATTTCAAAAGTCAGTTAAAGATTTTAGAAGATGAGAGAGATGTTTTTGGTAAAAATAATCTTGAAAAACAATGTGAAATAAATTCTCATCTTGATAAAATCATTCGACTTGAGCATGAAGCCGAAGGTAATAGAAAGAAAATTGCTGATTTAGAAAACAAGTTGAAAAGTTTTGTGACTTCTGCACCATATGTGTGTCCAAAACCGATCAATTCTGTTCCAATAAGTGACAATGTCACAAATTTTGGCAAAGTCAAAATTGAAGATTGTGATGACAAAGCTGATGATGAAAAAGAAAAAGAAAAAGAAAAGAAAAATATTTTTAGATTTACAAGAAAAATTTAAAAATACTGTTTTGCAATCTATTGAAACAGGTGAATGTTCTAAACAAAAACCTGTTAAGAAGAGTGTAGAACAGAAACAAAAGGTTAAAAATTTGAAAAATTTTAAAAATGAAAATAAAAGCTCATCAGTTCAGTCATCCCATCATTATAAAAAATCACAAAAAATTGTAAATGAAAACTCACAAAATGATGGTAATAAGTGGTGCAGGTTTGACCACAGTGCTCAAAAGACAAATCCAGCATTGCAGAGGAGAAATGATTATCACCAAGCCAAACAATGTTATGATCTGAAGGTTTGGACTGACAGAAGTGGATGGTACGATAACAGAGTGTGCTACACCTGTGGTGTTAGAGGACACATTGCTGTTAACTGCCAGAATTGGAATTATGAGACAAGAAAATGCTATAATTGTCAAATCAGAGGTCATATTGCCAGAGATTGCCCAAGGAGATCGATGGGAAAATCGAGGGTTGAATCTCAGAGAACGGTAAAGAAACCAGTCATTGTCAAGCCCAAAGAACAGAAAGTGGAAGATAAGAAAGTAAAGCTTTCACAGGGGCAGAGAGACAGACTGAGGAAGAAGAGGAAGAAGGCGAGAGAGTACTTGGAGAAGATTTTGTCTTCGGGATCACTTGTTGGTTCGAATAAAAGTTCTGATGAATCAATTCACTCGACGGCAAAGTCAAGAAAATCGAATTCTTCAGATACAAATCTGAGGACAGAAAAGAAGAAAAAGAAGAAAGTTATTGGCGATGAATCTGGCTCATCCAAGTCAGACAAGCTAAGTTCGGGCAATGAATCTGATTCCACAAAATCAGAGGAGCCACAAGTTGAGGTAAAAAAGGAAGAGACAGTTCCTTTAATGAATGATGAGAATTTTCCACCATTACGAGCCGCAAACCTAAAATCAAAAGGTGTTGATGCTGGAAAAATGTTTAATAGCAATGTTAAACATATTTTTAGCAAGATGGCTGATGGAAAGGTAAAAGGGGTAAAAGAATTTTATGAAGAAAAGAGAAATGTTCAAAACACACCCAAGACTGGTCAGGCTTGGGTACATAAATCTGTTGGTTGAATTCCTGACTTGTCGGAGCTTCCAGGTTGGTAAGTGTGAAGCAGGTATCGGCATCATTCTTGAGAAATTCACAGGATGGTAACTGTGATATTTCGTCTTACAAGTGGTTAATCAAGGACATTAAGTTGTACTTGATTTTCTACAAGTGATTGTGATGTTTGACCTAATAATGTTAAATTTTCAAAATAGTTAAAAGAGAACAAGGTGATGAGATGACTCCGAACCCACAAGTGATGGGTAAACAAACTAATTTTTCCGGAAAAACCATTCTGATTAAAACAAACTTAAGTGTTTTGAAATCATTATGGGAAAATAGTTTGTTGTAAGGGGGAGTTCTGATTGAATACGCCGAAACCCTCACGGCTGAACAAACATGATTACTTTCACAAGATTGAAAAACGGTTTTCAAACTGTCGAAAATCAATGGGTTGTAAATCATGGGGGTACGTTATATTTTCTGCAAATCAGTGCATGTGAAGCAGAAAATGGATGGCGAAACAAAGCTATCTACATCGGTTTGTCAAATTTTCTTTAAAATGGTTTTGCATTTTAGGGGGAGTAAGAAATTGTCAGAAAATCCAAAAACATTAGAAAATTTGAAAAAGCCAAAAACATGATAAAACAAAAAATTGAGTTTTTGTGTAAAAAGAGGAAATGATAGTATATCAGTAGACAGTTACAGTATGCTAAAGAAATGTAATGATTAAATAGCGTTAAACAGTCTCACTGATGATATGCCGATAGATTTTTATACATTTAGTAAACTTTTTCGGGATATAAACCTAAATTCAAACTTGCTTATTTCGTGGGGAACACTACTTGGATATATAGGTAACCCCTGAAATCTCGTTTGAAAGGTCTCATAATCTGATATACTAGGTTTTTATACTCAGTGATATCTGGGGTATTATTCCGGGACTTCTACTGAATGGAAGTTCTGACCTAGTCCTTGGATAATACTTTCTGCAAATGCTTGAAACATAGCATAAACCCTCAGCATGCCGATGAAACAATAAAATTGATAGTCGCTGCTGTTGTAGCTAAAAGATCCTCTAAAAGGGTACATTCCGTAAAGTCGAAGCTGATATCTCTCTGCGTATACGGAAGTATCGATCTGAGATCCCTCGGCCCTCGCATACCTAATTTATGTACAGATATCATTGTAGTATACTCACCTGTAAGACTGATTATTGGGATTCTAGATACGGGAGTATATTCAAGAGGTGGGACACATGAATGAATTTAAGTTCTTAAAACACCTAATTCGTATCCTGAATCAGTTGAAATTTGTGTGAAAATTTAAGTGGATCAGTATATCGACAATCTAAGTGAATTGTTTAATTCTTATTGTGTAACTAAGCTCAACGGTACTTGTGATTTGTCAAAAACTGATATGATCCTCTGACACAAACTCAAACAAAAATATTGTCTGTAAATATGTTTGTACATATTTCTTTACTGCTTTATATTTTCAGAAAAATTCAAAAAGATTTTGATTTCTGTTTTATTTTCGACAACCGATGTCTGGATGCTGAGTTTCAAAATCTAAGTATGCTGATTGTGTTTCTGAAAATAAAACAAGTTCATTAATTTGAAACTTGAAGTTTTTAAAATCAAAAATCAAAAACAGTTTGTGATATCTCCAAGGTCATTAATTTGGACTTGGATGATTAACTGTGAGGGATTTGGATGCTTATACTGTTAAAATCAGTAAAAGAGCTAGTTTCCGATCCGGTTCGTTGAAACTGCCAAATCTTTGAAGATTGCTGATAGGGGGAGAATATCAAGTAATCCTGGATATATTTCATATTATTATATCTTAGTCCCAGGATCTTGATTTAGAAAGTTTAATAGAGCCAGGTTACGATACCTGGACAACCGAAAATGCTTTCATTGTAAAATATTTTAGCAAAAGTTGAGAGAGCCAGGTTTTCAATCCTGGATGTTCAAAACATTGTTACTTATAAATGTTTGAGGATTGCGGATTCCAGACTACGATCCCGATAGCCGAGTCTAAGGGGGAGTCTGAAGACGAGCTCAACGAAAGGGGGAGCGTGCATTCAAGGAGACACGTAACTATCCCAGAGGAGCTTGTAACCGGAAAAGCCAGGTGTTGATCCCAAAGCACAGAAGCTTGACGAAAGGGGGAGCCTGAAGAGTCTACCGAAAGGAAGAATCTGAAGCTGAAAACAGATCCACGGGGATTCTGTTCGAGCTAGAGAGAGAGAAAGACCTAAAGCTACGAGTCTGACTAAATGATTGAGATTGACTGCGGCAATATCCAAGGGGGAGTCTGTTAGTACAGTATGTCTATCGCCTCCGTCATCTCAAGACCGTAGCAGAAATAGATTAAGTTTAGTGCTTATAGTGTTATATTTTAGTAAAAGGCAAGGTGGCATTTGTGTAAATAATGAGATATCTCATTTTGTCCCTTGGCCTATAAATAGAGAACTTAGGGTTCTCATTTAGAACTTTTGACACTTTTGCTCATTTGCTACATTTGAGAGCTCTAGTTCTAGAGAGAGAAACTAGAGAGAGAAAGTGTCTAGGTGATTCACGGTTCCTGTAACGATTTCAGATCTTTGAATAGAATCACGTTTATTGTACATCTCGTGTGTTTCGGTCTTGCTCGTACACGGATTCAGCACGTCGTACGAGTCGGTTCGCAATCGAAACGGATCAATCCGGGACCTAACATCTCGGCATTGAAAAATCTTCGTAAACTAAACCACACGTGTATATGTTGACATTTAAGAGATATACAGTCAAGAAAATCAAGGGCAATGGTGATATATATGCGGATAAGACACCAAAAAAAACACTTAACAAATGGCTACAATTTAAGGAATGTGTTTAGTGACGGCATTAGATTCCTAATTGATGGAGAAAGGTCTGGTGGCAAGAAAAGATGCTTCTAGGTGGTTGTCAAGTGTTTTCGCTCGACGATTCCATTCTTGGGTGGTTGGTTTGGCCCTTGTTCCTGTAACTCGAATCCTAGCACGGTATATCCCATTTTAATTTTACACTATTGTGAACCTTACGCCTTTTTTACTCTCTGATCTAGGTTCTCGGCATTGAAAAATCTCCGTAAACTAAATCACAAGTGTATATGTTGACATTTAAGTGATATACAGTCAAGAAAATCAAGGGCAATGGTGATATATATGCGGATTAGACACCAATAAAAAACCACTCAACAAATAGCTACAATTTAAGGAATGTGTTTAGAGACGGCATCAGATTCCTAATTGATGGAGAAAGGTCTGGTGGCAAGAAAAGATGCATCTAGGTGGTTGTCAAGTGTTTTCACTCGACGATTCCATTCTTGGGTGGTTGGTTGGGCCCTTGTTCCTATAACTCGAATTCTAGCCCAGTATGTCCCATTTGAATTTTACACTATTGTGAACCTTACGCCTTTTTTACTCTCTGATCTAGGTTCTCAGCATTGAAAAATCTCTGTAAACTAAATCACACGTGTATATGTTGACATTTAAGAGATATACTGTCAAGAAAATCAAGGGCAATGGTGATATATATGCGGATTAGACACCAATAAAAAAACAATCAAGAAATGGCTACAATTTAAGGAATGTGGTTAGTGACGGCATCAGATTCCTAATTGATAGAGAAAGGTCTGGTGGCAAGAAAAGCTGCTTCTAGGAGGTTGTCAAGTGTTTTCGCTCGACGATTCCATTCTTGGGTGTTTGGTTTGGCCCTTGTTCCTGTAACTCGAATCCTAGCCCGGTATATCCCATTTTAATTTTACACCATTGTAAACCTAACGCCTTTTTTACTCTCTGATAGAGGTTCTCAGCATTGAAAAATCTTTATAAACTAAATCACACGTGTATATTTTGACATTTAAGAGATATACAGTCAAGAAAATCAAGGGAAATGGTGATATATATGTGGATTTGACACAAAAAAAAAACACTCAACAAATGACTACAATTTAAGGAATGTGTTTAGTGACGGCATCAGATTCCTAATTGATGGAGAAAGGTCTGGTGGCTAGAAAAGCTGCATCTAGGAGGTTGTCAAATGTTTTCGTTCGACGATTCCATTCAGGGGTGGTTGGTTTGGCCCTTGTTCCTGTAACTCGAATCCTAGCCCGGTATATCCCATTTTAATTTTACACTATTGTGAACCTTACGCCTTCTTTACTCTCTGATCTAGGTTCCCAGCATTGAAAAATCTTCGTAAACTAAATCACACGTGTATATGTTGACATTTAAGAGATACAGAGTCAAGAAAATCAAGGGCAATGGTGATATATATGCGGATTAGACACACAAAAAAACACTCAACAAATGGCTACAATTTAAGGAGTGTGTTTAGTGACGGCATGAGATTCCTAATTGATAGAGAAAGGTCTGGTGGCTAGAAAAGCTGCTTCTCGGAGGTTGTCAAGTGTTTTCGCTCGACGATTCCATTCAGGGGTGGTTGGTTTGGCCATTGTTCCTGTAACTCGAATCCTAGCCCGATATTTCCCATTTTATTTTTACACCATTGTGAACCTTACGCCTTTTTTACTCTCTGATCGAGGTTCTCGGCATTGAAAAATCTTCGTAAACTAAATCACACGTGTTTATGTTGACATTTAAGAGATATATAGTTAAGAAAATCAAGGGCAATGGTGATATATATGTGGATTAGACACAAAAAAAAGCTCAACAAATGGCTACAATTTAAGGAATGTGTTTAGTGACAGCATCAGATTCCTAATTGATGGAAAAATGTCTGGTGGCAAGAAAAGCTGCTTCTAGGAGGTTGTCAAGTGTTTTCGTTCGACAATTCCATTCAAGGGTGGTTGGTTTGGCCCTTGTTCCTGTAACTCGAATCCTAGCCCGGTATTTCCCATTTTAATTTTACACCATTGTGAAACTTACGCCTTTTTTACTCTCTGATCGAGGTTCTCGGCATTGAAAAATCTTCGTAAACTAAATCACATGAGTATATGTTGACATTTAAGAGATATACAGTCAAGAAAATCAAGGGCAATGGTGATATATTTGTGGATTAGACACAAAAAAAAAACGCTCAACAAAGGGCTACAATTTAAGGAATGTGTTTAGTGACGGCATCAGATTCCTAATTGATGTAGAAAGGTCTGGTGGCAATAAAAGCTGCTTCTAGGAGGTTGTCAAGTGTTTTCGCTCGCCGATTCCATTCTTGGGTAGTTGGTTTGGCCCTTGTTCCTGAAACTCGAATCCTACCCCGGTTTATCCCATTTTAATTATACACCATTGTGAACCTTACGCCTGTTTTACTCTCTGATCGAGGTTCTCGGCATTGAAAAATATTCGTAAACTAAATCACACGTGTATATGTTGACATTTAAGAGATATACAGTCAAGAAAATCAAGGGCAATGGTGATATATATGCGGATTAAACACCAATAAAAAAACACTCAACAAATGGCTACAATTTAAGGAATGTGTTTAGTGACGGCATCAGATTCCTAATTGATGGAGAAAGGTCTGGTGGCAAGAAAAGATGCATCTAGGTGGTTGTCAAGTGTTTTCGCTCGACGATTCCATTCTTGGGTGGTTGGTTTGGCCCTTGTTCCTGTAACTCGAATCCTCGCCCGATATATCCCATTTTAATTTTACACTATTGTGAACCTTACGCCTTTTTTACTCTCGGATCTAGGTTCTCGGCATTGAAAAATCTTCGTAAACTAAATCACACGTGTATATGTTGATATTTAAGAGATATACAGTCAAGAAAATCAAGGGCAATGGTGATATATATGAGGATTAGACACCAATAAAAAAACACTCAACAAATAGCTACAATTTAAGGAATGTGTTTAGTGACGGCATCAGATTCTTAATTGATGGAGAAAGGTCTGGTGGCAAGAAAGATGCATCTAGGTGGTTGTCAAGTGTTTTTGCTCAACGATTCCATTCTTGGGTGGTTGGTTTGGCCCTTGTTCCTGTAACTCGAATCCTAGCACGGTATATCCCATTTTAATTTTACACTATTGTGAACCTTACGCCTTTTTTACTCTCTGATCTAGGTTCTCGGCATTGAAAAATCTTCGAAAACTAAATCACAAGTGTATATGTTGACATTTAAGTGATATACAGTCAAGAAAATCAAGGGCAATGGTGATATATATGCGGACTAGACACCAATAAAAAACCACTCCACAAATAGCTACAATTTAAGGAATGTGTTTAGTGACGGCATCAGATTCCTAATTGATGGAGAAAGGTCTGGTGGCAAGAAAAGATGCATCTAGGTGGTTGTCAAGTGTTTTCACTCGACGATTCCATTCTTGGGTGGTTGGTTTGGCCCTTGTTCCTATAACTCGAATCCTAGCCCAGTATATCCCATTTTAATTTTACACTATTGTGAACCTTACGCCTTTTTTACTCCCTGGTCTAGGTTCTCAGCATTGAAAAATCTCCGTAAACTAAATCACACGTGTATATGTTGACATTTAAGAGATATACTGTCAAGAAAATCAAGGGCAATGGTGATATATATGCGGATTAGACACCAATAAAAAAACACTCAACAAATGGCTACAATTTAAGGAATGTGTTTACTGACGGCATCAAATTCCTAATTGATGGAGAAAGGTCTGGTGGCAAGAAAAGATGCTTCTAGGTGGTTGTCAAGTGTTTTCACTCGACGATTCCATTCTTGGGTGGTTGGTTTGGCCCTTGTTCCTGTAACTCGAATCCTAGCCCAGTATATCCCATTTTAATTTTACACTATTGTGAACCTTACGCCTTTTTTACTCTCTGATCTAGGTTCTCGGCATTGAAAAATCTCCGTAAACTAAATCACAAGTGTATATGTTGACATTTAAGTGATATACAGTCAAGAAAATCAAGGGCAATGGTGATATATATGCGGATTAGAGACAAAAAAAACACTTAACAAATGGCTACAATTTAAGGAATGTGTTTATTGATGGCATCAGATTTCTAATTGATGGAGAAATGTCTGGTAGAAAGAAAAGCTGCTTCTAGGAGGTTGTCAAGTGTTTTCGCTCGACGATTCCATTCTTTGGTGGTTGGTTTGGCCCTTGTTCCTGTAACTCGAATCCTAGCCCGGTATATCCCATTTTAATTTTACACCATTGTGAACCTTACGCTTTTTTTACTCTCTGATCGAGGTTCTCGGCATTGAAAAATCTTCATAAACTAAATCACACGTGAATATGTTGACATTTAAGAGATATACAGTCAAGAAAATTAAGGGCAATGGTGATATATATGCAGATTAGACACAAAAAAAAAACACTCAACAAATGGCTACAATTTAAGGAATGTGTTTAGTGACTGCATCAAATTCCTCATTGATGGAGAAAGGTCTGGTGGCAAGAAAAGATGCTTCTAGGTGGTTGTCAAGTGTTTTCGCTCGACGATTCCATTCTTGGGTGGTTGGTTTGGCCCTTGTTCCTGTAACTCGAATCCTAGCCCAGTATATCCCATTTTAATTTTACACTATTGTGAACCTTACGCCTTTTTTACTCTCTGATCTAGGTTCTCGGCATTGAAAAATCTCCGTAAACTAAATCACAAGTGTATATGTTGACATTTAAGTGATATACAGTCAAGAAAATCAAGGGCAATGGTGATATATATGCGGATTAGAGACAAAAAAAAACACTTAACAAATGGCTACAATTTAAGGAATGTGTTTATTGATGGCATCAGATTTCTAATTGATGGAGAAATGTCTGGTAGAAAGAAAAGCTGCTTCTAGGAGGTTGTCAAGTGTTTTCGCTCGACGATTCCATTCTTTGGTGGTTGGTTTGGCCCTTGTTCCTGTAACTCGAATCCTAGCCCGGTATATCCCATTTTAATTTTACACCATTGTGAACCTTACGCTTTTTTTACTCTCTGATCGAGGTTCTCGGCATTGAAAAATCTTCATAAACTAAATCACACGTGAATATGTTGACATTTAAGAGATATACAGTCAAGAAAATTAAGGGCAATGGTGATATATATGCAGATTAGACACCAAAAAAAAAACACTCAACAAATGGCTACAATTTAAGGAATGTGTTTAGTGACTGCATCAAATTCCTCATTGATGGAGAAAGGTCTGGTGGCAAGAAAAGCTGCTTCTAGGAGGTTGTCAAGTGTTTTCGCTTGACGATTCCATTCTTGTGTGGTTGATTTGGCCCTTGTTCATGTAACTCGATTCCTACCCCGGTGTGTCCCATTTTAATTTTACACCATTGTGTACCTGACACCTTTTTTACTCTCTGATCGAGGTTCTCGGCATTGAAAAATCTTCGTAAACTAAATCACACGTGTATATGTTGACATTTAAGAATATATACGGTCAAGAAAATCAAGGGCAATGGTGATATATATGCGGATTAGACACACAAAAAAAAGCACTCAACAAATGGCTACAATTTAAGGAATGTGTTTAGTGACGGCATCAGATTCCTAATTGATGGAGAAAGGTCTGGTGGCAAGAAAAGATGCTTCTACGTGGTTGTCAAGTGTTTTCGCTCGACGATTCCATTCTTTGGTGGATGGTTTGGCCCTTGTTCCTGTAACTCGAATCCAAGCCCAGTATATCCCATTTTAATTTTACACTATTGTGAACCTTACGCCTTTTTTACTCTCTGGTCTAGGTTCTCGGCATTGAAAAATCTTAGTAAACTAAATCACACGTGTATATGTTGGCATTTAAGAGATACACAGTCTAGAAAATCAAGGGCAATGGTGATATATATGCGGATTAGACACCAAAAAAAAACACTCAACAAATGGCTACAATTTAAGGAATGTGTTTAGTGACAGCATCAGATTCCTAATTGATGGAGAAAGGTCTGGTGGCAAGAAAAGCTGCTTCTAGGAGGTTGTCAAGTTTTTTCGCTCGACGATTCCATTCTTGGGTGGTTGGTTTGGCCCTTGTTCCTGTAACTCGAATCCTAGCCCGGTATATCCCATTTTAATTTTACACCATTGTGAACCTTACGCTTTTTTTACTCTCTGATCGAGGTTCTCGGCATTGAAAAATCTTCATAAACTAAATCACACGTGTATATGTGTATATGTTGACATTTGAGAGATATACAGTCAAGAAAATTAAGGGCAATGGTGATATATATGCTGATTAGACACAAAAAAAAACACTCAACAAATGGCTACAATTTAAGGAATGTGTTTAGTGACTGCATCAGATTCCTCATTGATGGAGAAAGGTCTGGTGGCAAGAAAAGCTGCTTCTAGGAGGTTGTCAAGTGTTTTCGCTCGACGATTCCATTCTTGTGTGGTTGGTTTGGCCCTTGTTCATGTAACTCGATTCCTACCCCGGCGTGTCCCATTTTAATTTTACACCATTGTGAACCTTACGCCTTTCTTACTCTCTGATCGAGGTTCTCGGCATTGAAAAATCTACGTAAACTAAATCACACGTGTATATGTTGACATTTAAGAATATATACAGTCAAGAAAATCAAGGGCAATGGTGATATATGTGCGGATTAGACACAAAAAAAAACACTCAACAAATGGCTACAATTTAAGGAATGTGTTAAGTGACGGCATCAGATTCCTAATTGATGGAGAAAGGTCTGGTGGCAAGAAAAGATGCTTCTACGTGGTTGTCAAGTGTTTTCGCTTAACGATTCCATTTTTGGTGGTTGGTTTGGCCCTTGTTCCTGTAACTCGAATCCAAGCCCAGTATATCCCATTTTAATTTTACACTATTGTGAACCTTACGCCTTTTTTACTCTCTGGTCTAGGTTCTCGGCATTGAAAAATCTTAGTAAACTAAATCACTAGTGTATATCTTGACATTTAAGAGATATACAGTCTAGAAAATCAAGGGCAATGGTGATATATATGCGGATTAGACACCAAAAAAAACACTCAACAAATGACTACAATTTAAGGAATGTGTTTAGTGACAGCATCAGATTCCTCATTGATGGACAAAGGTCTGGTGGCAAGAAAAACTGCTTCTAGGAGGTTGCTAAGTGTTTTCGCTCGACGATTCCATTCTTAGGTGGTTGGTTTGGCCCTTGTTCATGTAACTCGAATCCTAGCCCGATATATCCCATTTTAATTTAACACCATTGTGAACCTTACGCCTTTTTTACTCTCTGATCGAGGTTATCGGCATTGAAAAGTCTTCGTAAACTAAATCACACGTGTATATGTTGACATTTAAGAGATATACAGTCAAGAAAATCAAGGGCAATGGTGATATATATGCGGATTAGACACAAAAAAAAAAACCCAACAAATGGCTACAATTTAAGGAATGTGTTTAGTGACAGCATCTGATTCCTAATTGATGGAGAAAGGTCGGTGGCAAGAAAAGCTGCTTCTAAGAGGTTGTCAAGTGTTTTCGCTCGACGATTCCATTCTTGGGTGGTTGGTTTGGCCCTTGTTCCTGTAACTCGAATCCTAGCCCGGTATATCCCATTTTAATTTTACACCATTGTGAACCTTACGCCTTTTTTACTCTCTGTTCGAGGTTCTCGGCATTGAAAAATCTTTGTAAACTAAATCACACGTGTATATGTTGACATTTAAGAGATATACAGTCAAGAAAATCAAGGGCAATGGTGATATATATGCGGATTAGACACCAAAAAAACACTCAACAAATGGCTACATTTTAAGGAATGTGTTTAGTGACTGCATCAGATTCCTCATTGATGGAGAAATGTCTGGTGGCAAGAAAAGCTGCTTCTAGGAGGTTGTCAAGTGTTTTCGCTCGACGATTCCATTCTTGTGTGGTTGGTTTGGCCCTTGTTCATGTAACTCGATTCCTACCCCGGTATGTCCCATTTTAATTTTACACCATTGTGAACCTTACGCCTTTTTTACTCTCTGATCGAGGTTCATGGCTTTGAAAAATCTTCGTAAACTAAATCACACGTGTCTATGTTGACATTTAAGAATATATACAGTCAAGAAAATCAAGGGCAATGGTGATATATATGCGGATTAGACAAAAAAAACACTCAACAAATGACTACAATTTAAGGAATGTGTTTAGTGACGACATCAGATTCCTCATTGATGGAGAAAGGTCTGGTGGCAAGAAAAACTTCTTTTAGGAGGTTGTTAAGTGTTTTCGCTCGACGATTCCATTCTTAAGTGGTTGATTTGGCCCTTGTTCATGTAACTCGAATCCTAGGCCGGTATGTCCCATTTGAATTTTACACCATTGTGAACCTTACGCCATTTTTACTCTCTGATCGAGGTTCTCGGTATTGAAAAATCTTCGTAAACTAAATCACACGTGTATATGTTGACATTTAAGAGATATACAGTCAAGAAAATCAAGGGCAATGGTGATATATATGCGGATTAGACACCAAAAAAACACTCAACAAATGGCTACAATTTAAGGAATGTGTTTAGTAACGGCATCAGAGTCCTAATTGATGGAAAAATGTCTGGTGGCAAGAAAAGCTGCTTCTAGGAGGTTATCAAGTGTTTTCGCTCGCCGATTCCATTCTTGGGTGGTTGGTTTGGCCCTTGTTCCCGTAACTCGAATCCGAGCCCGATATATCCCATTTTAATTTAAGTCCATTGTGAACCTTACGCCTTTTTTACTCTCTGGTCTAGGTTCTCGGCATTGAAAAATCTTAGTAAACTAAATCACACGTGTATATGTTGACATTTAAGAGATATACAGTCTAGAAAATCAAGGGCAATGGTGATATATATGCGGATTAGACACCAAAAAAAACACTCAACAAATGGCTACAATTTAAGGAATGTGTTTAGTGACGACATCAGATTCCTCATTGATGGAGAAAGGTCTGGTGGCAAGAAAAACTTCTTTTAGGAGGTTGTTAAGTGTTTTCGCTCGACGATTCCATTCATAAGTGGATGATTTGGCCCTTGTTCATGTAACTCGAATCCTAGGCCGGTATGTCCCATTTTAATTTTACACCATTGTGAACCTTACGCCTTTTTTACTCTCTGATCGAGGTTCTCGGTATTGAAAAATCTTCGTAAACTAAATCACACGTGTATATGTTGACATTTAAGAGATATACAGTCAAGAAAATCAAGGGCAATGGTGATATATATGCGGATTAGACACCAAAAAAAAACACTCAACAAATGGCTACAATTTAAGGAAAGTGTTTAGTGACGACATCAGATTCCTAATTGATGGAGAAAGGTCTGGTGGCAAGAAAAGCTGCTGGTAGGAGGTTGTCAATTGTTTTCCCTCGACGATTCCATACTTTGGTGGTTGGTTTGGCCCTTGTTCCTGTAACTCGAATCCTAGCCCGGTATATCCCATTTTAATTTTACACCATTGTGAACCTTACGCCTTTTTTACTCTCTGATCGAGGTTCACGGCATTGAAAAATCTTCGTAAACTAAATCACACATGTCTATGTTGACATTTAAGAATATATACAGTCAAGAAAATCAAGGGCAATGGTGATATATATGCGGATTAGACAAAAAAAAAACACTCAACAAATGACTACAATTTAAGGAATGTGTTTAGTGACGACATCAGATTCCTCATTGATGGACAAAGGTCTGGTGGCAAGAAAAACTTCTTTTAGGAGGTTGTTAAGTGTTTTCGCTCGACGATTCCATTCTTATGTGGATGGTTTGGCCCTTGTTCATGTTACTCGAATCCTAGGCCGGTATGTCCCATTTTAATTTTACACCATTGTGAACCTTACGCCTTTTTTACTCTCTGATCGAGGTTCTCGGTATTGAAAAATCTTCGTAAACTAACTCACACTTGTATATGTTGACATTTAAGAGATATACAGTCAAGAAAATCAAGGGCAATGGTGATATATATGCGGATTAGACACCAAAAAAACACTCAACAAATGGCTACAATTTAAGGAATGTGTTTAGTAACGGCATCAGATTCCTAATTGATGGAGAAATGTCTGGTGGCAAGAAAAGCTGCTTCTAGGAGGTTGTCAACTGTTTTCGCTCGCCGATTCCATTCTTGGTTGGTTGGTTTGGCCCTTGTTCCTGTAACTCGAATCCTAGTCCGGTATATCCCATTTTAATTTAAGACCATTGTGAACCTTACGCCTTTTTTAGTCTCTGATCGAGGTTCTCAGCATTGAAAAATCATCGTAAACTAAATCACACGTGTATATGTTGACATTTAAGAGATATACAGTCAAAAAAATCAAGGGCAATGGTGATATATATGCGGATTAGACAGCAAAAAAAAAAACACTCAACAAATGGCTACAATTTAAGGAATGTGTTTAGTGACGGCATCAGATTCCTAATTGATGGAGAAAGGTCTGGTGGCAAGAAAAGCTGCTTCTAAGAGCTTGTCAAGTGTTTTTGCTTGACGATTCCTTTCTTGGGTGGTTAGTTTGGCCCTTGTTCCTGTAACTCGAATCCAAGCCCGGTATATCCCATTTTCATTTTAAGTTTGTGAACCTTACCCTTTTTTTACTCTCTGATCGAGGTTCTCGGCATTGAAAAATCTTCGTAAACTAAATCACACGTGTATATGTTGACATTTAAGAGATATACAGTCAAGAAAATCAAGGGCAATGGTGATATATATGCGGATTAGACACAAAAAAAACACTCAACAAATGGCTACAATTTAAGGAATGTGTTTAGTGACGACATCAGATTCCTAATTGATGGAGAAAGGTCTGGTGGCAAGAAAAGCTGCTTCTAGGAGGTTTTCAAGTGTTTTCTTTTGACTATTCCATTCTTGGGTGGTTGGTTTGGCATTTGTTCCTGTAACTCGAATCCTAGCCCGGTATATCCCATTTTAATTTTACACCATTGTGAACCTTACGCCTTTTTTATTCTCTGATCGAGGTTCTCGGCATTGAAAAATCTTTGTAAACTAAATCACACGTGTATATGTTGACATTTAAGAGATATACAGTCAAGAAAATCAAGGGCAATGGTGATATATATGCAGATTAGACACACAAAAAAAAACACTTAACAAATGGCTACAATTTAAGGAATGTGTTTAGTGACGGCATCAGATTCATAATTGTTGTAGAAAAGTCTGGTGGCAAGAAAAGCTGCTTCTAGGAGGTTGCCAAGTGTTTTCGCTTGACGATTCCATTCTTAGGTGGTTGGTTTGGCCCTTGTTCCTGTAACTCAAATCCTAGCCCGGTATATCCCATTTTAATTTTACACCATTATGAACCTTACGCCTTTTTTACTCTCTGATCGAGGTTCTTGGCATTAAAAAATCTTCGTAAACTAAATCACACGTGTATATGTTGACATTTAAGAGATATACAGTCACGAAAATCAAGGGCAATGGTGTTATATAAGTGGATTAGACACCAAAAAAAACACTCAACAAATGTCTACAATTTAATGAATGTGTTTAGTGACGGCATCAGATTCCTAATTGATGGAGAAAGGTCTGGTGGAAAGAAAAGCTGCTTCTAGAAGGTTGTCAAGTGTTTTCGCTCGACGATTCCATTCTTGGGTGGTTGGTTTGGCCCTTGTTCCTGTAACTCGAATCCTAGCCCAGTATATCCCATTTTAATTTTACACCATTGTGAACCTTACGCCTTTTTTACCCTCTGATCGAGGTTCTCGGCATTGAAAAATCTTCGTAAACTAAATCACAAGTGTATATGTTGACATTTAAGAGATATACAGTCAAGAAAATCAAGGGCGATCGTGACATATATACGGATTAGACACCAAAAAAAACACTCAACAAATGGCTATAATTTAAGGAATATGTTTAGTGACGGCATCAGATTCCTAATTGATGGAGAAAGGTCTGGTGCAAGAAAAGCTGCTTCTAGGAGGTTGTCAAGTGTTTTCGCTCGACGATTCCATTCTTGGGTGGTTGGTTTGGCCCTTGTTCCTGTAACTCGTATCCTTGCCCCGTATATCCCATTTTAATTTTGCACCATTGTGAACCTTACGCCTTTTTTACTCTCTGATCAGGTTCTCGGCATTGAAAAATCTTCGTAAACTAAATCACACGTGTATATGTTGACATTTAAGAGATATACAGTCAAGAAAATCAAGGGCAATGGTGATATATAAGTGGATTAGACACCAAAAAAAACACTCAACAAATGTCTACAATTTAAGGAATGTGTTTAGTGACGGCATCAGATTCCTAATTGATGGAGAAAGGTCTGGTGGCAAGAAAAGCTGCTTCTAGAAGGTTGTCAAGTGTTTTCGCTCGACGATTCCATTCTTAAGTGGATGATTTGGCCCTTGTTCATGTAACTCGAATCCTAGGCCGGTATGTCCCATTTTAATTTTACACCATTGTGAACCTTACGCCTTTTTTACTCTCTGATCGAGGTTCTCGGTATTGAAAAATCTTTGTAAACTAAATCACACGTGTATATGTTGACATTTAAGAGATATACAGTCAAGAAAATCAAGGGCAATGGTGATATATATGCGGATTAGACACCAACAAAAACACTCAACAAATGGCTACAATTTAAGGAATGTGTTTAGTGACGACATCAGATTCCTAATTGATGGAGAAAGGTCTGGTGGCAAGAAAAGCTGCTTGTAGGAGGTTGTCAATTGTTTTCCCTCGACGATTCCATACTTTGGTGGTTGGTTTGGCCCTTGTTCCTGTAACTCGAATCCTAGCCCGGTATATCCCATTTTAATTTTACACCATTGTGAACCTTACGCCTTTTTTACTCTCTGATCGAGGTTCACGGCATTGAAAAATCTTCGTAAACTAAATCTCACATGTCTATGTTGACATTTAAGAATATATACAGTCAAGAAAATCAAGGGCAATGGTGATATATATGCGGATTAGACAAAAAAAAAACACTCAACAAATGACTACAATTTAAGGAATGTGTTTAGTGACGACATCAGATTCCTCATTGATGGACAAAGGTCTGGTGGCAAGAAAAACTTCTTTTAGGAGGTTGTTAAGTGATTTCGCTCGACGATTCCATTCTTAGGTGGATAGTTTGGCCCTTGTTCATGTGACTCGAATCCTAGGCCGGTATGTCCCATTTTAATTTTACACCATTGTGAACCTTACGCCTTTTTTACTCTCTGATCGAGGTTCTCGGTATTGAAAAATCTTCGTAAACTAACTCACACTTGTATATGTTGACATTTAAGAGATATACAGTCAAGAAAATCAAGGGCAATGGTGATATATATGCGGATTAGACACCAAAAAAACACTCAACAAATGGCTACAATTTAAGGAATGTGTTTAGTAACGGCATCAGATTCCTAATTGATGGAGAAATGTCTGGTGGCAAGAAAAGCTGCTTCTAGGAGGTTGGCAAGTGTTTTCGCTCGCCGATTCCATTCTTGGTTGGTTGGTTTGGCCCTTGTTCCTGTAACTCGAATCCTAGTCCGGTATATCCCATTTTAATTTAAGACCATTGTGAACCTTACGCCTTTTTTAGTCTCTGATCGAGGTTCTCAGCATTGAAAAATCATCGTAAACTAAATCACACGTGTATATGTTGACATTTAAGAGATATACAGTCAAGAAAATCAAGGGCAATGGTGATATATATGCGGATTAGACAGCAAAAAAAAAACACTCAACAAATGGCTACAATTTAAGGAATGTGTTTAGTGACGGCATCAGATTCCTAATTGATGGAGAAAGGTCTGGTGGCAAGAAAAGCTGCTTCTAAGAGCTTGTCAAGTGTTTTTGCTTGACGATTCCTTTCTTGGGTGGTTAGTTTGGCCCTTGTTCCTGTAACTCGAATCCAAGCCCGGTATATCCCATTTTCATTTTAAGTTTGTGAACCTTACCCTTTTTTTACTCTCTGATCGAGGTTCTCGGCATTGAAAAATCTTCGTAAACTAAATCACACGTGTATATGTTGACATTTAAGAGATATACAGTCAAGAAAATCAAGGGCAATGGTGATATATATGCGGATTAGACACAAAAAAAACACTCAACAAATGGCTACAATTTAAGGAATGTGTTTAGTGACGACATCAGATTCCTAATTGATGGAGAAAGGTCTGGTGGCAAGAAAAGCTGCTTCTAGGAGGTTTTCAAGTGTTTTCTTTTGACTATTCCATTCTTGGGTGGTTGGTTTGGCATTTGTTCCTGTAACTCGAATCCTAGCCCGGTATATCCCATTTTAATTTTACACCATTGTGAACCTTACGCCTTTTTTATTCTCTGATCGAGGTTCTCGGCATTGAAAAATCTTCGTAAACTAAATCACACGTGTATATGTTGACATTTACGAGATATACAGTCAAGAAAATCAAGGGCAATGGTGATATATATGCGGATTAGACACAAAAAAAAAAACTCTCAACAAATGGCTACAATTTAAGGAATGTGTTTAGGGACGGCATCAGATTCCTAATTAATGGAGCAAGGTCTGGTGGCAAGAAAGGCTGTTTCTAGGAGGTTGTTAAGTGTTTTCGCTCGACTATTCCATTCTTGGGTGGTTGGTTTGGCCCTTGTTCCTGTAACTCGAATACTAGTCCGGTATATCCCATTTTAATTATACATCATTGTGAACCTTACACCTTTTTTACTCTCTGATCGAGGTTCTCAGCATTGAAAAATCTTCGTAAACTAAATCACACGTGTATATGTTGACATATAAGAGATATACAGTCAAGAAAATCAAGGGCAATGGTGATATATATGCGGATTAGACACAAAAAAAAAACACTCAACAAATGGCTATAATTTAACGAATATGTTTAGTGACGACATCAGATTCCTAATTGATGGAGAAAGGTCTGGTGGCAAGAAAAGTAGCTTCTAGGAGGTTGTTAAGTGTTTTCGCTCGACGATACCATTCTTGGGTGTTTGGTTTGCCCCTTGTTCCTGTAACTCGAATCCTAGCCCGGTATATCCCATTTTAATTTTACACCATTGTGAGCCTGACGCCTATTTTACTCTCTGATCAAGGTTCTTGGCATTGAAAAATCTTCGTAAACTAAATCACACGTGTATATGTTGACATTTAAGAGATATACAGTCACGAAAATCAAGGGCAATGGTGATATATAAGTGGATTAGACACCAAAAAAAACACTCAACAAATGTCTACAATTTAATGAATGTGTTTAGTGACGGCATCAGATTCCTAATTGATGGAGAAAGGTCTGGTGGCAAGAAAAGCTGCTTCTAGGAGGTTGTCAAGTGTTTTCGCTCGACGATTCCATTCTTGGGTGGTTGGTTTGGCCCTTGTTCCTGTAACTCAAATCCTAGCCCGGTATATCCCATTTTAATTTTACACCATTGTGAACCTTACGCCTTTTTTACTCTCTGATCGAGGTTCTCGGCATTGAAAAATCTTCGTAAACTAAATCACACGTGTATATGTTGACATTTAAGAGATATACAGTCAAGAAAATCAAGGGCAATGGTGATATATAAGTGGATTAGACACCAAAAAAAACACTCAACAAATGTCTACAATTTAAGGAATATGTTTAGTGACGGCATCAGATTCCTAATTGATGGAGAAAGGTCTGGTGGCAAGAAAAGCTGCTTCTAGAAGGTTGTCAAGTGTTTTCGCTCGACGATTCCATTCTTAAGTGGATGATTTGGCCCTTGTTCATGTAACTCGAATCCTAGGCCGGTATGTCCCATTTTAATTTTACACCATTGTGAACCTTACGCCTTTTTTACTCTCTGATCGAGGTTCTCGGTATTGAAAAATCTTCGTAAACTAAATCACACGTGTATATGTTGACATTTAAGAGATATACAGTCAAGAAAATCAAGGGCAATGGTGATATATATGCGGATTAGACACCAAAAAAAACACTCAACAAATGGCTACAATTTAAGGAATGTGTTTAGTGACGACATCAGATTCCTAATTGATGGAGAAAGGTCTGGTGGCAAGAAAAGCTGCTTGTAGGAGGTTGTCAATTGTTTTCCCTCGACGATTCCATACTTTGGTGGTTGGTTTGGCCCTTGTTCCTGTAACTCGAATCCTAGCTCGGTATATCCCATTTTAATTTTACACCATTGTGAACCTTACGCCTTTTTTACTCTCTGATCGAGGTTCACGGCATTGAAAAATCTTCGTAAACTAAATCACACGTGTATATGTTGACATTTAAGAGATATACAGTCAAGAAAATCAAGGGCAATGGTGATATATATGCGGATTAGACACAAAAAAAAAACACTCAACAAATGGCTATAATTTAACGAATATGTTTAGTGACGACATCAGATTCCTAATTGATGGAGAAAGGTCTGGTGGCAAGAAAAGTAGCTTCTAGGAGGTTGTCATGTGTTTTCGCTCGACGATACCATTCTTGGGTGTTTGGTTTGCCCCTTGTTCCTGTAACTCGAATCCTAGCCCGGTATATCCCATTTTAATTTTACACCATTGTGAACCTTACGCCTATTTTACTCTCTGATCAAGGTTCTTGGCATTGAAAAATCTTCGTAAACTAAATCACACGTGTATATGTTGACATTTAAGAGATATACAGTCACGAAAATCAAGGGCAATGGTGATATATAAGTGGATTAGACACCAAAAAAAACACTCAACAAATGTCTACAATTTAACGAATGTGTTTAGTGACGGCATCAGATTCCTAATTGATGGAGAAAGGTCTGGTGGAAAGAAAAGCTGCTTCTAGAAGGTTGTCAAGTGTTTTCGCTCGACGATTCCATTCTTGGGTGGTTGGTTTGGCCCTTGTTCCTGTAACTCGAATCCTAGCCCGGTATATCCCATTTTAATTTTACACCATTGTGAACCTTACGCCTATTTTACTCTCTGATCAAGGTTCTTGGCATTGAAAAATCTTCGTAAACTAAATCACACGTGTATATGTTGACATTTAAGATATATACAGTCAAGAAAATCAAGGGCAATGGTTATATATATGCAGATTAGACACAAAAAAAAAAACACTCAACAAATGGCTACAATTTAAGGAATGTGTTTAGTGACGGCATCAGATTCCTAATTGATGGAGAAATGTCTGGTGGCAAGAAAAGCTGCTTCTAGAAGGTTGTCAAGTGTTTTCGCTCGACGATTCCATTCTTAAGTGGATGATTTGGCCCTTGTTCATGTAACTCGAATCCTAGGCCGGTATGTCCCATTTTAATTTTACACCATTGTGAACCTTACGCCTTTTTTACTCTCTGATCGAGGTTCTCGGTATTGAAAAATCTTCGTAAACTAAATCACACGTGTATATGTTGACATTTAAGAGATATACAGTCAAGAAAATCAAGGGCAATGGTGATATATATGCGGATTAGACACCAAAAAAAACACTCAACAAATGGCTACAATTTAAGGAATGTGTTTAGTACGACATCAGATTCCTAATTGATGGAGAAAGGTCTGGTGGCAAGAAAAGCTGCTTGTAGGAGGTTGTCAATTGTTTTCCCTCGACGATTCCATACTTTGGTGGTTGGTTTGGCTCTTGTTCCTGTAACTCGAATCCTAGCCCGGTATATCCCATTTTAATTTTACACCATTGTGAACCTTACACCTTTTTTACTCGCTGATAGAGGTTCACGGCATTGAAAAATCTTCGTAAACTAAATCACACATGTCTATGTTGACATTTAAGAATATATACAGTCAAGAAAATCAAGGGCAATGGTGATATATATGCGGATTAGACAAAAAAAACACTCAACAAATGACTACAATTTAAGGAATGTGTTTAGTGACGACATCAGATTCCTCATTGATGGACAAAGGTCTGGTGGCAAGAAAAACTTCTTTTAGGAGGTTGTTAAGTGTTTTCGCTCGACGATTCCATTCTTAGGTGGATGGTTTGGCCCTTGTTCATGTGACTCGAATCCTAGGCCGGTATGTCCCATTTTAATTTTACACCATTGTGAACCTTACGCCTTTTTTACTCTCTGATCGAGGTTCTCGGTATTGAAAAATCTTCGTAAACTAACTCACACTTGTATATGTTGACATTTAAGAGATATACAGTCAAGAAAATCAAGGGCAATGGTGATATATATGCGGATTAGACACCAAAAAAACACTCAACAAATGGCTACAATTTAAGGAATGTGTTTAGTAACGGCATCAGATTCCTAATTGATGGAGAAATGTCTGGTGGCAAGAAAAGCTGCTTCTAGGAGGTTGTCAAGTGTTTTCGCTCGCCGATTCCATTCCTGGTTGGTTGGTTTGGCCCTTGTTCCTGTAACTCGAATCCTAGTCCGGTATATCCTATTTTAATGTAAGACCATTGTGAACCTTACGCCTTTTTTAGTCTCTGATCGAGGTTCTCAGCATTGAAAAATAATCGTAAACTAAATCACACGTGTATATGTTGACATTTAAGAGATATACAGTCAAGAAAATCAAGGGCAATGGTGATATATATGCGGATTAGACAGCAAAAAAAAAACACTCAACAAATGGCTACAATTTAAGGAATGTGTTTAGTGACGGCATCAGATTCCTAATTGATGGAGAAAGGTCTGGTGGCAAGAAAAGCTGCTTCTAAGAGCTTGTCAAGTGTTTTTGCTTGACGATTCCTTTCTTGGGTGGTTAGTTTGGCCCTTGTTCCTGTAACTCGAATCCAAGCCCGGTATATCCCATTTTCATTTTAAGTTTGTGAACCTTACCCTTTTTTTACTCTCTGATCGAGGTTCTCGGCATTGAAAAATCTTCGTAAACTAAATCACACGTGTATATGTTGACATTTAAGAGATATACAGTCAAGAAAATCAAGGACAATGGTGATATATATGCGGATTAGACACAAAAAAAACACTCAACAAATGGCTACAATTTAAGGAATGTGTTTAGTGACGACATCAGATTCCTAATTGATGGAGAAAGGTCTGGTGGCAAGAAAGGCTGCTTCTAGGAGGTTTTCAAGTGTTTTCTTTTGACTATTCCATTCTTGGGTGGTTGGTTTGGCATTTGTTCCTGTAACTCGAATCCTAGCCCGGTATATCCCATTTTAATTTTACACCATTGTGAACCTTACGCCTTTTTTATTCTCTGATCGAGGTTCTCGGCATTGAAAAATCTTCGTAAAATAAATCACACGTGTATATGTTGACATTTACGAGATATACAGTCAAGAAAATCAAGGGCAATGGTGATATATATGCGGATTAGACACAAAAAAAAAAACTCTCAACAAATGGCTACAATTTAAGGAATGTGTTTAGGGCAATGGTGATATATACAGTCAAGAAAATCAAGGGCAATGGTGATATATATGACGGCATCAGATTCCTAATTAATGGAGCAAGGTCTGGTGGCAAGAAAGGCTGTTTCTAGGAGGTTGTTAAGTGTTTTCGCTCGACTATTCCATTCTTGGGTGGTTGGTTTGGCCCTTGTTCCTGTAACTCGAATCCTAGCCCGGTATATCCCATTTTAATTATACATCATTGTGAACCTTACACCTTTTTTACTCTCTGATCGAGGTTCTCAGCATTGAAAAATCTTCGTAAACTAAATCACACGTGTATATGTTGACATTTAAGAGATATACAGTCAAGAAAATCAAGGGCAATGGTGATATATACGCGGATTAGACACAAAAAAAAACACTCAACAAATGGCTATAATTTAACGAATATGTTTAGTGACGACATCAGATTCCTAATTGATGGAGAAAGGTCTGGTGGCAAGAAAAGTAGCTTCTAGGAGGTTGTCAAGTGTTTTCGCTCGACGATACCATTCTTGGGTGTTTGGTTTGCCCCTTGTTCCTGTAACTCGAATCCTAGCCCGGTATATCCCATTTTAATTTTACACCATTGTGAACCTTACGCCTATTTTACTCTCTGATCAAGGTTCTTGGCATTGAAAAATCTTCGTAAACTAAATCACACGTGTATATGTTGACATTTAAGAGATATACAGTCACGAAAATCAAGGGCAATGGTGATATATAAGTGGATTAGACACCAAAAAAAACACTCAACAAATGTCTACAATTTAATGAATGTGTTTAGTGACGGCATCAGATTGCTAATTGATGGAGAAAGGTCTGGTGGAAAGAAAAGCTTCTTCTAGAAGGTTGTCAAGTGTTTTCGCTCGACGATTCCATTCTTGGGTGGTTGGTTTGGCCCTTGTTCCTGTAACTCGAATCCTAGCCCGGTATATCCCATTTTAATTTTACACCATTGTGAACCTTACGCCTATTTTACTCTCTGATCAAGGTTCTTGGCATTGAAAAATCTTTGTAAACTAAATCACACGTGTATATGTTGACATTTAAGATATATACAGTCAAGAAAATCAAGGGCAATGGTTATATATATGCAGATTAGACACACAAAAAAAAACACTCAACAAATGGCTACAATTTAAGGAATGTGTTTAGTGACGGCATCAGATTCCTAATTGTTGTAGAAAAGTCTGGTGGCAAGAAAAGCTGCATCTAGGAGGTTGCCAAGTGTTTTCGCTTGACGATTCCATTCTTAGGTGGTTGGTTTGGCCCTTGTTCCTGTAACTCGAATCCTAGCCCGGTATATCCCATTTTAATTTTACACCATTATGAACCTTACGCCTTTTTTACTCTCTGATCGAGGTTCTTGGCATTAAAAAATCTCCGTAAACTAAATCACACGTGTATATGTTGACATTTAAGAGATATACAGTCACGAAAATCAAGGGCAATGGTGATATATAAGTGGATTAGACACCAAAAAAAACACTCAACAAATGTCTACAATTTAATGAATGTGTTTAGTGACGGCATCAGATTCCTAATTGATGGAGAAAGGTCTGGTGGAAAGAAAAGCTGCTTCTAGAAGGTTGTCAAGTGTTTTCGCTCGACGATTCCATTCTTGGGTTGTTGGTTTGGCCCTTGTTCCTGTAACTCGAATCCTAGCCCGGTATATCCCATTTTAATTTTACACCATTGTGAACCTTACGCCTTTTTTACTCTCTAATCGAGGTTCTCGGCATTGAAAAATCTTCGTAAACTAAATCACACGTGTATATGTTGACATTTAAGAGATATACAGTCAAGAAAATCACGGGCGATCGTGACATATATGCGGATTAGACACCAAAAAAAACACTCAACAAATGGCTATAAGTTAAGGAATATGTTTAGTGACGGCATCAGATTCCTAATTGATGGAGAAAGGTCTGGTGGCAAGAAAAGCTGCTTCTAGGAGGTTGTCAAGTGTTTTCGCTCGACGATTCCATTCTTGGGTGGTTGGTTTGGCCCTTGTTCCTGTAACTCAAATCCTAGCCCGGTATATCCCATTTTAATTTTACACCATTGTGAACCTTACGCCTTTTTTACTCTCTGATCGAGGTTCTCGGCATTGAAAAATCTTCGTAAACTAAATCACACGTGTATATGTTGACATTTAAGAGATATACAGTCAAGAAAATCAAGGGCAATGGTGATATATAAGTGGATTAGACACAAAAAAAAAACACTCAACAAATGTCTACAATTTAAGGAATGTGTTTAGTGACGGCATCAGATTCCTAATTGATGGAGAAAGGTCTGGTGGCAAGAAAAGCTGCTTCTAGAAGGTTGTCAAGTGTTTTCGCTCGACGATTCCATTCTTGGGTGGTTGGTTTGGCCCTTGTTCCAGTAACTCGAATCCTAGCCCGGTATATCCCATTTTAATTTTACACCATTGTGAACCTTACGCCTTTTTTACTCTCTGATCGAGGTTCTCGGCATTGAAAAATCTTCGTAAACTAAATCACACGTGTATATGTTGACATTTAAGAGATATACAGTCAAGAAAATCAAGGGCAACGGTGATATATAAGTGGATTAGACACAAAAAAAAACACTCAACAAATGTCTACAATTTAAGGAATGTGTTTAGTGACGGCATCAGATTCCTAATTGATGGAGAAAGGTCTGGTGGCAAGAAAAGCTGCTTCTAGAAGGTTGTCAAGTGTTTTCACTCGACGATTCCATTCTTGGGTGGTTGGTTTGGCCCTTGTTCCAGTAACTCGAATCCTAGCCCGGTATATCCCATTTTAATTTTACACCATTGTGAACCTTACGCCTTTTTTACTCTCTGATCGAGGTTCTCGGCATTGAAAAATCTTCGTAAACTAAATCACACGTGTATATGTTGACATTTAAGAGATATACAGTCAAGAAAATCAAGGGCAATGGTGATATATAAGTGGATTAGACACCAAAAAAAACACTCAACAAATGGCTACAATTTAAGGAATGTGTTTAGTGACGACATCAGATTTCTCATTGATGGAGAAAGGTCTGGTGGCAAGAAAAGCTGCTTCTAGGAGGTTGTCAAGTGTTTTCGCTCGACGATTCCATTCTTGGGTGGTAGGTTTGGCCCTTGTTCCTGTAACTCGAATCCTACACCGGTATATCCCATTTTAATTTTACACCATTGTGAACCTTACGCCTTTTTTACTCTCTGATCGAGGTTCTCGGCATTGAAAAATCTTTGTAAACTAAATCACACGTGTATATGTTTACATTTAAGAGATATAGAGTCAAGAAAATCAACGGCAATGGAGATATATATGAGGATTAGACACACAAAAAAACACTCAACAAATGGCTACAATTTAAGGAAGGTGTTTAGTGACGACATCAGATTTCTCATTGATGGAGAAAGGTCTGGTGGCAAGAAAAGCTGCTTCTAGGAGTTTGTCAAGTGTTTTCGCTCGACGATTCCATTCTTGGGTGGTTGGTTTGGCCCTTGTTCCTGTAACTCGAATCCTAGCCCGGTATATCCCATTTTAATTTTACACCAATGTGAACCTTACGCCTTTTTTACTCTCTGATCGAGGTTCTCGGCATTGAAAAATCTTCGTAAACTAAATCACACGTGTATATGTTGACATTTAAGAGATATACAGTCAAGAAAATGAAGGGCAATGGTGATATATATGAGGATTAGACACCAAAAAAAACACTCAACAAATCGCTATAATTTAAGGAATATGTTTAGTGAGGGCATCAGATTCCTAATTGATGGAGAAAGGTCTGGTGGCACGAAAAGCTGCTTCTCGGAGGTTGTCAAGTGTTTTCGCTCGATGATTCCATTCTTCGGTGGTTGGTTTGTCCCTTGTTCCTGTAACTCGAATTCTTGCCCGGTATATCCCATTTTAATTTTACACCATTGTGAACCTTACGCCTTTTTTACTCTCTGATCGAGGTTCTCGGCATTGAAAAATCTTCGTAAACTAAACCACACGTGTATATGTTGACATTTAAGAGATATACAGTCCAGAAAATCAAGGGCAATTGTGATATATATGCGGATTAGACACCAAAAAAAAAAACACTCAACAAATGGCTACAATTTCAGGAATGTGTTTAGTGAGGACATCAGATTCCTAATTGATGGAGAAAGGTCTTGTGGCAAGAAAAGTTGTTTCTAAGAGGTTGTCAAGTGTTTTAGCTCGACGATTCCATTCTTGGGTGGTTGGTTTGGCCCTTGTTCCTGTAACTCGTATCCTTGCCCCGTATATCCCATTTTAATTTTGCACCATTGTGAACCTTACGCCTTTTTTACACTCTGATCGAGGTTCTCGGTATTGAAAAATCTTCGTAAACTAAATCACACGTGTATATGTTGACATTTAAGGGATATACAGTCAAGAAAATCAAGGGCAATGGTGATATATATGCGGATTAGACACCAAAAAAAACACTCTACAAATAGCTACCATTTATGGAATATGTTTAGTGACGGCATCAGATTCCTAATTGATGGAGCAAGGTCTGGTGGCAAGAAAAGCTGTTTCTGGGAGGTTGTCAAGTGTTTTCGCTCGACGATTCCATTCTTGGGTGGTTGGTTTGGCCCTTGTTCCTCTAACTCGAATCTTTGCCCGTTATATCCCATTTTAATTATACACCATTGTGAACCTTACACCTTTTTTACTCTCTGATCGAGGTTCTCAGCATTGAGAAATCTTCGTAAACTAAGTCACACGTGTATATGTTGACATTTAAGAGATATACAGTCAAGAAAATCAAGGGCAATGGTGATATATATGCGGATTAGACACCAAAAAAAACACTCAACAAATGGCTACAATTTAAGGAATGTGTTTAGTGATGACATCAGATTTCTCATTGATGGAGAAAGGTCTGGTGGCAAGAAAAGCTGCTTCTAGGAGGTTGTCAAGTGTTTTCGCTCGACGATTCCATTCTTGGGTGGTTGGTTTGGCCCTTGTTCCTGTAACTCGAATCCTAACCCGGTATATCCCATTTTAATTTTACACCAGTGTGAACCTTACGCCTTTTTTACTCTCTGATCGAGGTTCTCGGCATTGAAAAATCTTCGTAAACTAAATCACACGTGTATATGTTGACATTTAAGAGATATACAGTCAAGAAAATCAAGGGCAATGGTGATATATATGCGGATTAGACACCAAAAAGAACACTCAACAAATCGCTATAATTTAAGGAATATGTTTAGTGATGGCATCAGATTCCTAATTGATGGAGAAAGGTCTGCTGGCAAGAAAAGCTGCTTCTAGGAGGTTGTCAAGTGTTTTCGCTCGACGATGGGTCCCGTTTTTCCGGTGAGGATCGATAACGAAAACCTATCCTTGTTTATCACAAACACGGTAACGGGTGCGGAATCCCCGTGACGGTGCAAACCAAACACAGTTAATAAAGAACACGGATTAACCAATGAAACACACTCTATTGATTAAACGAGATGAGAACCGATTACAAACTGATACAAACACAGTTTTGACAGAGTTTCTTTAAGGGTATGCTCTCATCTGTTTCACACAGAAACTGAGAGGGGTATTTATACTAGACACAGACCAGACTACGACGAAATGCATAAAGGCACGACGAAACACTAAAGTCGACGAAACACACTTTGTTTTGTCGACATACATATAATCCTAATCTGTTTCGTCGAGTTGTAAAAGGAGCCCACTTCAAAGTCAAAGGCCCAAACCAAGTCTTCGGCCCATGTGAGTGAATTACGGCACAGACAAGGTTTCAGAGAATTGAAATTGTGGTTTCAACATAATGACATCATCATGACATCACAGAGATGATGTCATGGTGATGTGTCACCTTGTCTTGGTTCGTGGCGCTCCGTGCTTCGCGTGTCGAACTCTGGGGCGCACGACTGAGGAATGTCGTGATGTCGGGCTGGAGCCGGACCTAACCGAGTCGACCCGAACCGAATTGAACCGAGTCGAGTCGCGTCCACATAAAGTATACCAACAAACTCCCCCTAGGACGCTACTCGTGAGGTTCGTCTTCCGTGTCTTTTGTGTCGGAGGATCTTCAAAGTCTTCACGCGTCGAAAGAAGAAAGTGTATCAACAAACTCCCCATTTTATTTAGAAAGTGTGTTAACAAACTCCCCCTTGGATTGAACTCTCCATTGAGTTATGCTCGTGAATCTTTTGACTTGTCAATTCTTCAGATCCTTGTGGTGTTGATGAAGGGTCAGCGGCAACTCGATCATTTTATCCTTTGAGTGCCTCCACTTCGTGTCTTTATTCCAAAGCTTGTCATTGAACATGTTCTCCTTGTCTTTAGTATCTGCACATGCAAGAAATCTAAACGCATAATGAGAACAACCGCTTGGAATATAGCTAACATTTAAACAAATGACACATATGAGATCAAATCTCAATCAAACACCGACCGACAACAGTTTGAAAGTTTAGAAAATGATCAATTTTAATCCTTTAACTTTCAAAACTTGTTAACTTCGACTGTTTATGAAGGTCTGGCGGCAAGAAATGCTGATTCTAGGAGGTTGTCAAGTGTCTTCGCTCGACGATACCATTCTTGGGTGTTTGGTTTGCCCCTTGTTCCTGTAACTCGAATCCTAGCCCGGTATATCCCATTTTAATTTTACACCATTGTGAACCTTACGCCTATTTTACTCTCTGATCGAGGTTCTCGGCATTGAAAAATCTTCGTAAACTAAATCACACATGTATATGTTGACATTTAAGAGATATACAGTCAAGAAAATCAAGGGCAATGGTGATATATATGCGGATTAGACACCAAAAAGAACACTCAACAAATCGCTATAATTTAAGGAATATGTTTAGTGACGGCATCAGATTCCTAATTGATGGAGAAAGGTCTGGTGGCAAGAAAAGCTGCTTCTAGGAGGTTGTCAAGTGTTTTCGCTCGACGATAGGTCCCGTTTTTCCGGTGAGGATCGATAACGAAAACCTATCCTTGTTTATCACAAACACGGTAACGGGTGCGGAATCCCCGTGACGGTGCAAACCAAACACAGTTAATAAAGAACACGGATTAACCAATGAAACACACTCTATTGATTAAACGGGATGAGAACCGATTACAAACTGATACAAACACAGTTTTGACAGAGTTTCTTTAAGGGTATGCTCTCATCTGTTTCACACAGAAACTGAGAGGGGTATTTATACTAGACACAGACCAGACTACGACGAAATGCATAAAGGCACGACGAAACACTAAAGTCGACGAAACACACTTTGTTTTGTCGACATACATATAATCCTAATCTGTTTCGTCGAGTTGTAAAAGGAGCCCACTTCAAAGTCAAAGGCCCAAACCAAGTCTTCGGCCCATGTGAGTGAATTACGGCACAGACAAGGTTTCAGAGAATTGAAATTGTGGTTTCAACATAATGACATCATCATGACATCACAGAGATGATGTCATGGTGATGTGTCACCTTGTCTTGGTTCGTGGCGCTCCGTGCTTCGCGTGTCGAACTCTGGGGCGCACGACTGAGGAATGTCGTGATGTCAGGCTGGAGCCGGACCTAACCGAGTCGACCCGAACCGAATCGAACCGAGTCGAGTCGCGTCCACATAAAGTGTACCAACAAACTCCCCCTTGGACGCTACTCGTGAGGTTCGTCTTCCGTGTCTTTTGTGTCGGAGGATCTTCAAAGTCTTCACGCGTCGAAAGAAGAAAGTGTATCAACAAACTCCCCATTTTATTTAGAAAGTGTGTTAACAAACTCCCCCTTGGATTGAACTCTCCATTGAGTTATGCTCGTGAATCTTTTGACTTGTCAATTCTTCAGATCCTTGTGGTGTTGATGAAGGGTTAGCGGCAACTCGATCATTTTATCCTTTGAGTGCCTCCACTTCGTGTCTTTATTCCAAAGCTTGTCATTGAACATGTTCTCCTCGTCTTTAGCATCTGCACACGCAAGAAATCTAAACGCATAATGAGAACAACCGCTTGGAATATAGCTAAAATTTAAACAAATGACACATATGAGATCAAATCTCAATCAAACACCGACCGACAACAGTTTGAAAGTTTAGAAAATGATCAATTTTAATCCTTTAACTTTCAAAACTTGTTAACTTCGACTATTTATGAAGGTGCAATTGTTTTCCGGCTTACAATCAGGATTTTGGGTAGGATAGACTCGAGTTCCAACATCAGTCAATCAAAAAAAAACTAGAAGCAAAATCTTTTTGGATTTTATAAAGTTTATATTAAAAACACACCTAAAATCTTTTTGAAATTTTTCATTTTTCAAATGTAAAGACGGAAAGCAATAAATAAATATATACAAAGATGAAGAAACTGAAAGCAGTAAATAAATATTTACAGACAATCTTTTTGCGAGTTTCGAGGGTAAGAGAATCATATCAGTGTACGGTCACGCCAAAACGCTCTTGTTGTTCAATTAGTTAACAATTAGATAAGCATCCTATAACAATTATCGGTATTGTTGTCCACATAAGCTCAACTTATCAGATGTAATCATGGCGAGGGGATACGTTAAGGTATGGTTTATACTTACCGACCGGTGTTCATCCACACACGACACATTCCCGTATCAAGGTATGCACGAGGGTTCATCTTACCGGTGAGTATACCGTTTATCATCTGTTTGACCGTATAAAAGATGTGAGAAACTCACTTATTTTGATTTGAAAACAAGCCCTATGTGATAGAATCACTTATTAAGGAGGAACTTGATTTTCATATGCATGAGGGCACATGAGCAAGTCCGTGAACAGGTCAGTACTTTCGTACAGCAGAGAGACGAACTTGACTCCCGCAAAGAATCTGTGATATTTTATCACTTATTTTGTTTGGACATGTGATTGTTGATCACTTATTGAGGTCGAATGCAATATATATACGTATGTATAGTATCATGGAAGATCTAGACTTCATCTTCATTATTGTTACGGTTTGATACAACCATGATACCCAGATGATAAAACAGCATAAAGACCGAATATCTCAGAACCTCGGCAATCTCTCAAACGAAATTTCGGTACTAAGACCATATGCCAATGTGCGGTTCCCACCTGGTCTTCAGTCGATTAAGGATTTATATCACCCTGCACACTTTAAAATGATTGTGAGCCTACCGATACATCTTATATGGAGCTGCTTATCATTTTCCATTTTGCATTTCAGTTTAAAGAGGTTTCAACAGACCACTGATTTACTATCATTTTCTCTTTTTCTCGCCAGGAAACTCATTTTTGTTTTTCTATTGTTTTTGGGTTTTGAAATTTTTCGATGTTTTTGAATTTTCAAATTTTGGATTTACTCCCCCTAAAATCAACAAACTAAGATAAATTTAAAAGACACAAAGATATTTACAAAAATGATTTTCCAATGCTGGTTAACTCATGTTTTACCTCAATGCCGTTTACCAAAATTAATTTTGAATCAGAAATGATTTATCGAATTTTGGAAAAAAGTTGGCACGTCGGTAAGCAGTGTTGACCATGACAACATTGACGAGTTTCATAGTGAAACAATCACGTGTGAGGTGATATTCGAGTTCGATGTGTCAGGTCAAAGAGTGCTACGAGAGGATAACAATTCATTAAGCAGCTTTAATATCGACAAGTATAGGAGAGATTAGAAATTTAAAACCGTATCCTGCAACTGCTTCGTGCATTGCAATGAATCTGAGTGCTCTCCCAAACTGGACATCCACTCGGTGTGGATTTCAAAGCCGATTTTGTAGCTACTGAGAAATCTCTTCACAGCAACAAGATCAAAAACCTTTGGGTCCGGCTGGTCTTCCACATTGCACCAGTGAAGGTCTTTGTCTTTCTCTGTTAGAAGTAGTGTGCGGTTGTTCAGTTCACGCCAAGGCATCCGCACACCCGGTTGGTTTGTTCAACAAACACATTTTCTCCAATCACACCGCGGAGAAAATTACACTGCACGTTCATCTCGTTGATTTTGAACATCGACAGACAATTCTGTCTTCTTTTTCTTCTTCTCTCCATCAAAGGCAACAATTTCTTTTGTCACCGATCTTGTGCATGGACACTCCACTATCAACAATCCTATGACTATTGATAGTTCCTCCTGGAACATCCTGGACACTCACTCAGAGATTAGTTGGAGAGGGGGACCCAAGCCTTAATAGACTTGGGTCGCCCTTCATCATCGAGGATTGTGACTTCAATTTCCTGATGATTCGGAATGGATTAAGCTTCCCCTGAAACAGTTACCGATTTTGGTTTCCAAATCTGTTTTTGTTTTTCATTTTTAATTTCTAACTTAACAGACTTCGTTTGGACAACCTCCGGTTTTAACGCCTTTTCAACTACCTTCACATTTTTACGTCGTTGTTTTGTTTCCTATTCTTTAACAGTGCGTTTATCATGTTTTGGAGAAACAGGACGACGTTGTGAATGACCTTGTTCAGAGGGGGCTCTTTCAACAAAATTTGGTTTGGGCAAGTTTGTGCAGTCTTTAATGATGTGCCCAAACTTCCCACACTTGAAACAAGTTCTCCTTTCAAAAAACTTAGGAGAATCTGTTCGACCAACAGATGTCGAACCCGTAGAACCTAAGGTACTTGCTTTTTCATCACACCCATTTGTATGTTGAGTGTAATTGTTTTGACTGTTACGTTTTAAAATCTTGACTTGTTGGATAAAATCGGTGTTTGATTTGTTTTCAAAAGTCTCAATTTTATCAGTACCCTTCGACGCTACAAAGTTGACATCTCTGTTTTTCTTCTGGTTACGAGCTCCTTTTGTTTCAGATTTTGATTGAGAAACATTAGGCTTTTGAGCTCGCCATTTTGGTTGTTTACCCTTAGGAGCAAAAAGGTTGTTGCTTTGTCGGTGATTTCTGTTTTCCAGGGATTGTCTTTCCCAAAAATTTTCTTGTATTATCTTCAAACACTTTGTCAATCAAAGATTGATTGACGTTTTTTATTGGAAAATCTATGTCTGAATAAATTTTACTATCACCGACTAAAGTATACAACAAGTTATTGCTCTTAACAGCAGACACACATTCATTGTCATCTTTGACATCCTTGACAGGATCTATCACTTTCTTGGCAACAGGTTGCACGACAGGAGTAGGAGGATCACAAAGAATATGATTCTCAATTGGAATTTTTACTCCTTTCGTCTCATCAAGTGATTCATCCTGGTCATTCACATCTGATTCATCATCTGAAGAATCATAGTCCTCAATGGTTGGAGGACTTTGATTTGAAGCACATGATGACTTTTCTTTCCGATCAGATGAGCCCTCCGATGAATTGTCCGGTTTGAACCCTAGGCCAGTAGTAACTTCCTCATAATCAAGAGGCACACTGGGTTCATACCGAGGCATATCCTCTTCATCGGGCGACTTGGTATAGTCGTGTCTCAAAGGGGGTGGACACTTCCTATAACCAACGCCTTTAACGTTTCCTTTTAGTTTCTGAACGTTAATGATGTGATCGATCACATATCGGGAGTTAGAATAACTCTCCAATTTGAGCTTGATCGCTTCATATTCACACTTGGCCACGGCTAGCTCTTTCTTGGTTTCCTCAATGATATTAATGTAGTTATTAATACCAATTTGTTTGTTGAAAACAATTTTTGTTAATTCGGAAACACTTTTCTTTTGGGTTTCAATAACTGTTTTAAACTCCTTTTCATTGCGAGCTAAGGCCATGTTTGCCTCTTTGCACTTTGACAGTTCAACAACTAAACTCTGATTGTGACTATGAATCGTATCACATTCAAGTTTCACTCTATCACATTCATGTTTCATATCAGTACAATCACTACATATGCTAGGAGTTTCAGAATTTACCTGACTCGAAGAGGCTGTGACATTAGCCATGAAGGCAGTCTGAGAAGAGAAAGATCCATCTTCAGAAGTATAATCTCCAGCATTTGAGCTTTCTTCATCTAAACTCCCGCTATAACCCGAGCTATCATCACTTTCAGAAAACTCTTCCTTGTGAACATGGTTGATGTGATTGATGATTTTTGCATAGCATGCGGTTCCACCTCCTTGATCATTATCTCCGAATTGTACAGACCAATTACACCCTTCATCAGCTTGAACGGTCAATGCCCGATTGGTGTTTGATGGTCCAGACTGGTTCTGGTTGGTGGTGTTGTTCACAGCTAATATCCCTTTTCCACGGTTATCTTGATTGGCATTGGAAGTACTTGTCTAATTTCTGAATGGATTCTGGTTGCCTTGTATGCTTGGCCGGGTGCACTCACGTTTGAAGTGACCCTTTTCGCCACAATTGTAACATGTAACCGCATTTTTATTGAACTCGTACTTCGTATCATTTTTGCCTTCCAACGAAGTTCTTCCAGTTCGAGTCATGAAATCCTTTGCCCTTCTAACAGCACTTGCAAACGCCCACTTGATATCCATTAACTCCATTTCATCACGGTCTATCTGCTGATAATCTTCATTGGTCATATTGATGTTTCCAATTTGACCTGCTACCAATCCACAGTATGAACTGAACATTGTGTTGAGAAGTTCCAAATGTTCCTTTGCAACTTCTACACTGACTTTTGAAAGATTGGAAGTATCAACTCTGACAGTGTTGGTGTTTTGGGGTGAAGGATTGTTGGTATAATGCGCTTGTTGTTGTTGTGGTTGGGCTTGAGGTTGGGGTATAGATTGTGACATGTAAGCACTTTGATTCCACTGTGGAAACGGAGATGAGCTTGTATTGGACACAAACGCCGTTTGAAGCTTCGGTTGCTGAATGGAACTAGAACTAGCTGAAGGACCAAAACCAGGCAAATACATTTATGTGTTTTGAGGAGGTGCAGTTGCAATCCTTTTAGCTTTCCGAATTTCCTCTTCGTTCTTGTGCTCCAACTTCTGAATGAATTCATAAAGACTGACATTTTCTGCATCCAGAGCACCCGTATGCTTTAGAAGTTCAATGAATGGACTCCACTTAGGAGGTAGAGCATCAGCAAATCGTGCAACCATTTCCGGATGAGTTGCAGCAACACTATAAGAAGTCATTTCACTAATCAAATGATAAAAACGAGAAGTCATATCATTTAGAGTTTCATTCTCCAAGAACTGAAATGATTCAAACACTTTCTTCAATAAATCATGGCGTATCTTTCTAGTAGATGCATTTCTTTCTCCTCTCGCTACCAATGCATCCCATAAACCTTTCGTGGTCTTACAATATGAGAATTGATGAAAGATGTCTCTGTGAAGTGCTTGAGTGAGAATAGCATACGCCTTCTTCTCCAGATCATATGCCTTTTTGTCGGCTTCTTGCATATTATTGAAAGTTGTCGCATTTGGTCCTGCTTCTTCAAGAGCTTCACTAAATGCAGAGATGAAACACGTCCATAATTCTGTGTTTTGCCCTTGAACGTAGTTATGGAAACGACCCTTCCATGATGGATAGTCGTTCATGTAATTTAACTTTGGAGGGCGATTGTTGCTACCCGTCTCATTCTCACTAAGCAAAATATTTTGAACGCTCTGATTTTGATTCGACACCATTCCCCATTGACTTGAACTTATTGACTGTTGTTGTTGAGGTATGGTACTCCTCATATATTCGGCCATCGACATCTGTTTTAGATCTGGTTGTGGATCCGTACTCCAATCCCAAGGATTCGTACAACTCATATTTGATGTATGTATGTGAAAAATTGATCACACTCTTGAACACAGACTGTTATCACACTTTTAGAAGTCCTCTGTTAAAAATTGACAAGTATCGATGAAACACTTGTGAGACCCTATCGACGAAACAGAATCCTTTTTGTTGGTCGACGAAACTGATTGATGATGTGTACTTCGACGAAACAGATTTTGTTGATGTGTCGACGAAACTGATTGAGGCTTATAATCGACGAAACTGATTATATTTGTTAATCGACGAAATAGATGGTCAATATGTTGTCCGACGAAACACCGTATAAGACTAGACGACGAAACAGAAACTAGACGATGAAACTGTGAAGTGATTTAAATAATGGAGCCGTAATGTTTGACTGGTCAACGAAATTTGATGTATTTTGACCTTCGACGAAACAAGAGGACCAACGACGAAACTGATTGGTTCTTTGAGTTCGACGAAACACTTTTGATCTTATCTTTTGGTGAGATATTTTCAACAAGCCTTATCACCTTCTGACACAAAGCCACAATTTTCAACTTGCTGTATCGAGACTTCCTATTTTCAACAAACCATCATCAATTTATGTCACAAATGTCAAACAATTATATTATAATCAATTAACACTTTAATTTAACACAAAATTCAGATCAAACAACAACAGAAATATTCAAGAATAAGAACAATATTTGAAGAACACTATCAAGATCAGATGAACAGAACGATGATTCCGGCCAAAATATCACCGGATAAAATTTTCGAAACACGATTTTGCTTGAAACTTTCAACAAAAACCAAATGTTAATATGTAAACACTCAAACAAACAAGGTTTTCGATAAAACTTTTAGCAAACAAACAACATCCAACAGTTTTTAAGAGTTTATTTTCCAGAAAATGATGAGTTTTTCAAGAACAAAAATCTGAAAAAAACAATAACACACTTGTTTCAAAAACGACAATGTTTGGTTTTAAACAAGGAAAAGAGCCAAGGCTCTGATACCACTTGTAGGTCCCGTTTTTCCGGTGAGGATCGATAACGAAAACCTATCCTTGTTTATCACAAACACGGTAACGGGTGCGGAATCCCCGTGATGGTGCAAACCAAACACAGTTAATATAGAACACGAATTAACCAATGAAACACACTCTATTGATTAAACGGGATGAGAACCGATTACCAACTGATACAAACACAGGTTTTACAGAGTTTCTTTAAGGGTATGCTCTCATCTGTTTCACACAGAAACTGAGAGGGGTATTTATACTAGACACAGACCAGACTACGACGAAACGCATAAAGGCACGACGAAACACTAAAGTCGACGAAACACACTTTGTTTCGTCGACATACATATAATCCTAATTTGTTTCGTCGAGTTGTAAAAGGAGCCCACTTCAAAGTCAAAGGCCCAACTGTCTTGGTTCGCGTGTCGATCTCTGGGGCGCACGACTGAGGAATGTCGTGACGTCGAGCTGGAGCCGGACCTAACCGAGTCGACCCGAACCGAATCGAACCGGGTCGAGTCGCGTCCACATAAAGTGTACCAACAAACTCCCCCTTGGACGCTACTCGTGAGGTTCGTCTTCCGTGTCTTTTGTGTCGGAGGATCTTCAAAGTCTTCACGCGTCGTAAGAAGAAAGTGTATCAACAAACTCCCCATTTTATTTAGAAAGTGTGTTAACAAACTCCCCCTTGGATTGAACTCTCCATTGAGTTATGCTCGAGAATCTTTTGACTTGTCAATTCTTCAGATCCTTGTGGTGTTGATGAAGGGTCAGCGGCAACTCGATCATTTTATCCTTTGAGTGCCTCCACTTCGTGTCTTCATTCCAAAGCTTGACATTGAACATGTTCTCCTCGCCTTTAGCATCTGCACACGCAAGAAATCTAAACGCATAATGAGAACAACCGCTTGGAATATAGCTAACATTTAAACAAATGACACATATGAGATCAAATCTCAATCAAACACCGACCAACAACAGTTTGAAAGTTTAGAAAATGATCAATTTTAATCCTTTAACTTTCAAAACTTGTTAACTTCGACTGTTTATGAAGGTCTGGTGGCAAGAAAAGCTGATTCTAGGAGGTTGTCAAGTGTCTTCGCTCGACGATACCATTCTTGGGTGTTTGGTTTGCCCCTTGTTCCTGTAACTCGAATCCTAGCCCGGTATATCCCATTTTAATTTTACACCATTGTGAACCTTACGCCTATTTTATTCTCTGATCGAGGTTCTCGGCATTGAAAAATCTCCGTAAACTAAATCACACGTGTATATGTTGACATTTAAGATATATACAGTCAAGAAAATCAAGGGCAATGGTGATATATATGCGAATTAGACACAAAAAAAACACTCAACAAATGGCTACAATTTAAGGAATGTGTTTAGTGACGGCATCAGATTCCTAATTGTTGTAGAAAAGTCTGGTGGCAAGAAAAGCTGCTTCTAGGAGGTTGTCAAGTGTTTTCGCTTGACGATTCCATTCTTAGGTGGTTGATTTGGCCCTTGTTCCTTTAACTCGAATCCTAGCCCAGTATATCCCATTTTAATTTTACACCATTGTGAACCTTACGCCTTTTTTACTCTCTGATCGAGGTTCTCGGCATTGAAAAATCTTCGTAAACTAAATCACACGTGTATATCTTGACTTTTAAGAGATATACAGTCAAGAAAATCAAAGGCAATGGTGATATATAAGTGGATTAGACACCAAAAAAAACACTCAACAAATGTCTACAATTTAAGGAATGTGTTTAGTGACGGCATCAGATTCCTAATTGATGGAGAAAGGTCTGGTGGCAAGAAAAGCTGCTTCTAGGAGGTTGTCAAGTGTTTTCGCTCGACAATTCCATTCTTGGGTGGTTGGTTTGACCCTTGTTCCTGTAAAGAGAATCCTAGCCCGGTATATCCCATTTTAATTTTACACCATTGTGAAACTTACGCCTTTTTTACTCTCTGATCGAGGTTCTCGGCATTGAAAAATCTTCGTAAACTAAATCACACGTGTATATGTTGACGTTTAAGAGATATACAGTCAAGAAAATCAATGGCAATGGTGATATATAAGTGGATTAGACACCAAAAAAAACACTCAACAAATGTCTACAATTTAAGGAATGTGTTTAGTGACGGCATCAGATTCCTAATTGATGGAGAAAGGTCTGGTGGCAAGAAAAGCTGCTTCTAGGAGGTTGTCAAGTGTTTTCGCTCGACGATTCCATTCTTGGGTGGTTGGTTTGGCCCTTGTTCCTGTAACTCGAATCCTAACCCGGTATATCCCATTTTAATTTTACACCATTGTGAACCTTACGCCTTTTTTACTCTCTGATCGAGGTTCTCGGCATTGAAAAATCTACGTAAACTAAATCACACGTGTATATGTTGACATTTAAGAGATATACAGTCAAGAAAATCAAGGGCGATTGTGACATATATGCGGATTAGACACCAAAAAAAACACTCAACAAATGGCTATAATTTAAGGAATAAGTTTAGTGACGACATCCGATTCCTAATTGATGGAGAAAGGTCTGGTGGCAAGAAAAGCTGCTTCTAGGAGGTTGTCAAGTGTTTTCGCTCGACGATTCCATTCTTGGGTGGTTGGTTTGGCCCTTGTTCCTGTAACTCGAATCCTATCCCGGTATATCCCATTTTAATTTTACACCATTGTGAACCTTACACCTTTTTTACTCTCTGATCGAGGTTCTCGGCATTGAAAAATCTTCGTAAACTAAATTACACATGTATAGGTTGACATTTAAGAGATATACAGTCAAGAAAATCATCGGCAATGGTGATATATATGCGGATTAGACACAAAAAAAAACACTCAACAAATGGCTACAATTTAAGGAATGTGTTTAGTGACGAAATCAGATTCCTCATTGATGGAGAAAGGTCTGGTGGCAAGAAAAGCTGCTTCTAGGAGGTTGTCAAGTGTTTTCGCTCGACGATTCCATTCTTGGGTGGTTGGTTTGGCCCTTGTTCCTGTAACTCGAATCCTAGCTCGGTATATCCCATTTTAATTTTACACCATTGTGAACCTTACGCCTTTTTTACTCTCTGATTGAGGTTCTCGGCATTGAAAAATCTTCGTAAACTAAATCACACGTGTATATCTTGACATTTAAGAGATATACAGTCAAGAAAATCAATGGCAATGGTGATATATAAGTGGATTAGACACAAAAAAAAAACACTCAACAAATGTCTACAATTGAAGGAATGTGTTTAGTGACGGCATCAGATTCCTAATTGATGGAGAAAGGTCTGGTGGCAAGAAAAGCTGCTTCTAGGAGGTTGTCAAGTGTTTTCGCTCGATGATTCCATTCTTGGGTGGTTGGTTTGGCCCTTGTTCCTGTAACTCGAATCCTAACCCGGTATATCCCATTTTAATTTTACACCAATGTGAAACTTACGCCTTTTTTACTCTCTGATCGAGGTTCTCGGCATTGAAAAATCTTCGGAAACTAAACCACATGTGTATATGTTGACATTTAAGAGATATACAGTGCAGAAAATCAAGGGCAATTGTGATATATATGCGGATTAGACACCAAAAAAAACACTCAACAAATGGCTACAATTTCAGGAATGTGTTTAGTGACGACATCAGATTCCTAATTGATGGAGAAAGGTCTTGTGGCAAGAAAAGCTGTTTCTAGGAGGTTGTCAAGTGTTTTAGCTCGACGATTCCATTCTTGCGTGGTTGGTTTGGCCCTTGTTCCTGTAACTCGAATCCTTGCCCGGTATATCCCATTTTAATTTTACACCATTGTGAACCTTACGCCTTTTTTACTCTATGATCGAGGTTCTCGGTATTGAAAAATCTTCGTAAACTAAATCACAGGTGTATATGTTGACATTTTAGAGATATACAGTCAAGAAAATCAAGGGGCAATGGTGATATATATGCGGATTAGGCACCATAAAAAACACTCCACAAATAGCTACAATTTATGGAATGTGTTTAGTGACGGCATCAGATTCCTAACTGATGGAGCAAGTTCTGGTGGCAAGAAAAGCAGTTTCTGGGAGGTTGTCAAGTGTCGATGCCATTCTTGGGTGGTTGGTTTGGCCCTTGTTCCTGTAACTCGAATCTTTGCCCGTTATATCCCATTTTAAGTTTACACCATTGTGAACCTTACGCCTTTTTTACTCTCTGATCGAGGTTCTCGGCATTGAAAAATCTTCGTAAACTAAATCACACGTGTATATATTGACATTTAAGAGATATACAGTCAATAAAATCAAGGGCAATTGTGATATATATATGCGGATTAGACACCAAAAAGAAAACACTCAACAAATGGCTACAATTTACGAAATGTGTTTAGTGACGGCATCAGATTCCTAAATGATGGAGAAAGGTCTGGTGGCAAGAAAAGCTACTTCTAGGAGGTTGTCAAGTGTTTTTGCTCGACGATTCCATTCTTGGGTGGTTGGTTTGGCCCTTGTTCCAGTAACTCGAATCCTAGCCCGGTATATCCCATGTTAATTTTACACCATTGTGAACCTTACGCCTTTTTTACTCTCTTATCGAGGTTCTCGGCATTGAAAAATCTTCGTAAACTAAATCACACGTGTATATGTTGACATTTAAGAGATATACAGTCAAGAAAATCAAGGGCAATGGTGATATATATGCGGATTAGACACCAAAAAGAAAACACTTAACAAATGTATACAATTTAAGGAATGTGTTTAGTGATGGCATCAGATTCCTAATTGATGGAGAAAGGTCTGGTGGCAAGAAAAGCTGCTTCTAGGAGGTTGGCAAGTGTTTTCGCTCGACGATTTCATTCTTGGGTGGTTGGTTTGGCCCTTGTTCCTGTAACTCGAATCCTAGCCCGATATATCCCATTTTAATTTTATACCATTGTGAACCTTACACCTTTTTTACTCTCTGATCGAGGTTCTCGGCATTGAAAAATCTCCGTAAACTAAATCACACGTGTATATGTTGACATTTAAGTGATATACAGTCAAGAAAATCAAGGGCAATGGTGATATATATGCGGATTAGACACCTAAAAAAACACTTAACAAATGGCTACAATTTAAGGAATGTGTTTAGTGGTGGCATCAGATTCCTAATTGATGGAGAAAGGTCTGGTGGCAAGAAAAGCTGCTTCTAGGAGGTTGTCAAGTGTTTTCGCTCGACGATTCCATTCTTGGGTGGTTGGTTTGGCCCTTGTTCCTGTAACTCGAATCCTAACCCGGTATATTTCCATTTTAATTTTACACCAATGTGAACCTTACGCCTTTTTTACTCTCTGATCGAGGTTCTCGGCATTGAAAAATCTTCATAAACTAAATCACACGTGTATATGTTGACATTTAAGAGATATACAGTTAAGAAAATCAAGGGCAATGGTGATATATATGCGGATTAGACACCAAAAAAAACACTCAACAAATGTCTACAATTTAAGGAATGTGTTTAGTGACGGCATCAGATTCCTAATTGATGGAGAAAGGTCTGGTGGCAAGAAAAGCTGCTTCTAGGAGGTTGTCAAGTGTTTTCGCTCGACGATTCCATTCTTGGGTGGTTGGTTTGTCCCTTATTCCTGTAACTCGAATTCTAGCCGGGTATATCCCATTTTAATTTTACACCATTGTGAACCTTACTCCTTTTTTACTCTCTGATCGAGGTTCTCGACATTGAAAAATCTTCATAAACTAAATCACACGTGTATATGTTGACATTTAAGAGATATACAGTTAAGAAAATCAAGGGCAATGGTGATATATATGCGGATTAGACACAAAAAAAAAACACTCAACAAATGGCTACAATTTAAGGAATGTGTTTAGTGACGACATCAGATTCCTAATTGATGGAGAAAGGTCTAGTGGCAAGAAAAGCTGCTTCTAGGAGGTTGTCAAGTGTTTTCGCTCGACGATTCCATTCTCGGGTGGTTGGTTTGACCCTTGTTCCTGTAAAGAGAATCCTAGCCCGGTATATCCCATTTTAATTTTAGACCATTGTGAACCTTACGCCTTTTTTACTCTCTGATCGAGGTTCTCGGCATTGAAAAATCTTCGTAAACTAAATCACATGTGTATATGTTGACATTCAAGAGATATACAGTCAAGAAAATCAAGGGCAATGGTAATATATATGCGGATTAGACACAAAAAAAAAACACTCAACAAATGACTACTATTTAAGGAATGTTTTAGTGATGGCATCAGATTCCTAATTGATGGAGAAAGGTCTGTTGGCAAGAAAAGCTGCTTCTAGGAGGTTGTCAAGTGTTTTCGCTCGACGATTCCATTCTTGGGTGGTTGGTTTGGCCCTTGTTCATATAACTCGAATCCTAGCCCGGTATATCCCATTTTAATTTTACGCCATTGTGAACCTTACGCCTTTTTTACACTCTAATCGAGGTTCTCGGCATTGGAAAATCTTCGTAAACTAAATCACACGTGTATATGTTGACATTTAAGAGATATACAGTCAAAAAAATCAATGGCAATGGTGATTTATAAGTGGATTAGACACAAAAAAAAACACTCAACAAATGTCTACAATTTAAGGAATGTGTTTAGTGACGGCATCAGATTCCTAATTGATGGAGAAATGTCTGGTGGCAAGAAACGCTGCTTCTAGGAGGTTGTCAAGTGTTTTCGCTCGACGATTCCATTCTTGGGTGCTTGGTTTGGCCATTGTTCCTGTAACTCGAATCCTAACCCGGTATATCCCATTTTAATTTTACACCAATGTGAACCTTACGCCTTTTTTACTCTCTGATCGAGGTTCTCGGCATTGAAAAATCTTCATAAACTAAATCACACGTGTATATGTTGACATTTAAGAGATATACAGTCAAGAAAATCAAGGGCAATGGTGATATATATGCGGATTAGACACCAAAAAAAACACTCAACAAATCGCTATAATTTAAGGAATATGTTTAGTGACGGCATCAGATTCCTAATTGATGGAGAAAGGTCTGGTGGCAAGAAAAGCTGCTTCTAGGAGGTTGTCAAGTGTTTTCGCTCGACGATTCCATTCTTGGGTGGTTGGTTTGGCCCTTGTTCATATAACTCGAATCCTAGCCCGGTATATCCCATTTTAATTTTACGCCATCGTGAACCTTACGCCTTTTTTACACTCTAATCGAGGTTCTCGGCATTGGAAAATCTTCGTAAACTAAATCACACGTGTATATGTTGACATTTAAGAGATATACAGTCAAAAAAATCAATGGCAATGGTGATTTATAAGTGGATTAGACACAAAAAAAAACACTCAACAAATGTCTACAATTTAAGGAATGTGTTTAGTGACGGCATCAGATTCCTAATTGATGGAGAAATGTCTGGTGGCAAGAAACGCTGCTTCTAGGAGGTTGTCAAGTGTTTTCGCTCGACGATTCCATTCTTGGGTGGTTGGTTTGTCCCTTATTCCTGTAACTCGAATTCTAGCCGGGTATATCCCATTTTAATTTTACACCATTGTGAACCTTACTCCTTTTTTACTCTCTGATCGAGGTTCTCGACATTGAAAAATCTTCATAAACTAAATCACACGTGTATATGTTGACATTTAAGAGATATACAGTTAAGAAAATCAAGGGCAATGGTGATATATATGCGGATTAGACACAAAAAAAAAACACTCAACAAATGGCTACAATTTAAGGAATGTGTTTAGTGACGACATCAGATTCCTAATTGATGGAGAAAGGTCTAGTGGCAAGAAAAGCTGCTTCTAGGAGGTTGTCAAGTGTTTTCGCTCGACGATTCCATTCTCGGGTGGTTGGTTTGACCCTTGTTCCTGTAAAGAGAATCCTAGCCCGGTATATCCCATTTTAATTTTAGACCATTGTGAACCTTACGCCTTTTTTACTCTCTGATCGAGGTTCTCGGCATTGAAAAATCTTCGTAAACTAAATCACACGTGTATATGTTGACATTCAAGAGATATACAGTCAAGAAAATCAAGGGCAATGGTAATATATATGCGGATTAGACACAAAAAAAAAACACTCAACAAATGACTACTATTTAAGGAATGTTTTAGTGATGGCATCAGATTCCTAATTGATGGAGAAAGGTCTGTTGGCAAGAAAAGCTGCTTCTAGGAGGTTGTCAAGTGTTTTCGCTCGACGATTCCATTCTTGGGTGGTTGGTTTGGCCCTTGTTCATATAACTCGAATCCTAGCCCGGTATATCCCATTTTAATTTTACGCCATCGTGAACCTTACGCCTTTTTTACACTCTAATCGAGGTTCTCGGCATTGGAAAATCTTCGTAAACTAAATCACACGTGTATATGTTGACATTTAAGAGATATACAGTCAAAAAAATCAATGGCAATGGTGATTTATAAGTGGATTAGACACAAAAAAAACACTCAACAAATGTCTACAATTTAAGGAATGTGTTTAGTGACGGCATCAGATTCCTAATTGATGGAGAAATGTCTGGTGGCAAGAAAAGCTGCTTCTAGGAGATTGTCAAGTGTTTTCGCTCAACGATTCCATTCTTGGGTGGTTGGTTTGGCCCTTGTTCATATAACTCGAATCCTAGCCCGGTATATCCCATTTTAATTTTACACCATTGTGAACCTTACGCCTTTTTTACACTCTGATCGAGGTTCTCGGCATTGGAAAATCTTCGTAAACTAAATCACACGTGTATATGTTGAGATTTAAGAGATATACAGTCAAGAAAATCAAGGGCAATGGTGATATATATGCGGATTAGACACAATAAAAAACACTCAACAATTGGCTACAATTTAAGGAATGTGTTTAGTGACGGCATCAGATTCTTAATTGATTGAGAAAGGTCTGGGAGCAAGAAAAGCTGCTTCTAGGAGGTTGTCAAGTGTTTTCGCTCGACGATTCCATTCTTGGGTGGTTAGTTTGGCCCTATTTCCTGTAACTCGAATCCTAGCCCGGTATGTCCAATTTTAATTTTACACCATTGTGAACCTTACGCCTTCTTTACTCTCTGATCGAGGTTCTCGGCATTGAAAAATCTTCGTAAACCAAATCATACGTGTATATGTTGACGTTTAAGACATATACAGTCAAGAAAATCAAGGGCAATGGTGATATATATGCGGATTAGACACCAAAAAAAAACACTTAACAAAGGGCTACAACTTAAGGAATGTGTTTAGTGACTGCATCAGATTCCTAATTGATGGAGAAAGGTCTGGTGGCAAGAACAGCTGCTTCTAGGAGGTTGTCAAGTGTTTTCGCTCGATGATTCCATTCTTGGGTGGTTGGTTTGGCCCTTGTTTTTGTAACTCGAATCCTAGCCCGGTACATCCCTTTTTAATTTTACACCATTGTGAACCTTATGCATTTTTTACTCTCTGATCGAGGTTCTCGGCAAGAACAGCTGCTTCTAGGAGGTTGTCAAGTGTTTTGGCTTGATGATTCCATTCTTGGGTGGTTGGTTTGGCCCATGTTCCTGTAACTCAAATCCTAGCCCGGTATATCCCATTTTAATTTTACACCATTGTGAACCTTACGCCTTTTTTACTCTCTGATCGAGGTTCTAGGCATTGAAAAATCTTCGTAAACTAAATCACACGTGTATATGTTGACATTTAAGAGATATACAGTCAATAAAATAAAGGGAAATTGTGATATATATATGCGGATTAGACACCAAAAAGAAAATACTCAACAAATGGCTACAATTTAAGAAATGTGTTTAGTGACGGCATCAGATTCCTAATTGATGGAGAAAGGTCTGGTGGCAAGAAAGGCTACTTCTAGGAGGTTGTCAAGTGTTTTCGCTCGACGATTCCATTCTTGGGTGGTTGGTTTGGCCCTTGTTCCAGAAACTCGAATCCTAGCCCGATATATCGCATTTTAATTTTATACCATTGTGAACCTTACACCTTTTTTACTCTCTGATCGAAGTTCTTGGCAATGAAAAATCTTCGTAAACTAAATCACACGTGTATATGTTGACATTTAAAAGATATACAGTCAAGAAAATCAAGGGCAATGGTGATATATATGCGGATTAGACACCTAAAAAAATACTTAACAAATTGCTACAATTTAAGGAATGTGTTTAGTGACGGCATCAGATTCCTAATTGATGGAGAAAGGTCTGGTGGCAAGAAAAGTTGCTTCTAGGCGGTTGTCAAGTGTTTTCGCTTGACGATTCCATTCTTGGGTGGTTGGTTTGACCCTTGTTCCTGTAACGAGAATCTTAGCCCGGTATATCTCATTTTAATTTTACCCCAATGTGAACATTACGCCTTTTTTACTCTCTGATCGAGGTTCTCGGCATTGAAAAATCTTCGTAAACTATATCACATGTGTATATGTTGACATTCAAGAGATATACAGTCAAGAAAATCAAGGGCAATGGTGATATATATGCGGATTAGACACCAAAAAAAAACACTCAACAAATGGCTACAATTTAAGGAATGTGTTTAGTGATGGCATCAGATTCCTAATTGATGGAGAAAGGTCTGTTGGCAAGAAAAGCTGCTTCTAGGAGATTGTCAAGTGTTTTCGCTCAACGATTCCATTCTTGGGTGGTTGGTTTGGCCCTTGTTCATATAACTCGAATCCTAGCCCGGTATATCCCATTTTAATTTTACACCATTGTGAACCTTACGCCTTTTTTACACTCTGATCGAGGTTCTCGGCATTGGAAAATCTTCGTAAACTAAATCACACGTGTATATGTTGAGATTTAAGAGATCTACAGTCAAGAAAATCAAGGGCAATGATGATATATATGCGGATTAGACACAATAAAAAACACTCAACAATTGGCTACAATTTAAGGAATGTGTTTAGTGACGGCATCAGATTCTTAATTGATTGAGAAAGGTCTGGGAGCAAGAAAAGCTGCTTCTAGGAGGTTGTCAAGTGTTTTCGCTCGACGATTCCATTCTTGGGTGGTTGGTTTGGCCCTATTTCCTGTAACTCGAATCCTAGCCCGGTATGTCCAATTTTAATTTTACACCATTGTGAACCTTACGCCTTCTTTACTCTCTGATCGAGGTTCTCGGCATTGAAAAATCTTCGTAAACTAAATCATACGTGTATATGTTGACGTTTAAGACATATACAGTCAAGAAAATCAAGGGCAATGGTGATATATATGCGGATTAGACACAAAAAAAAAACACTTAACAAAGGGCTACAACTTAAGGAATGTGTTTAGTGACTGCATCAGATTCCTAATTGATGGAGAAAGGTCTGGTGGCAAGAACAGCTGCTTCTAGGAGGTTGTCAAGTGTTTTCGCTCGATGATTCCATTCTTTGGTGGTTGGTTTGGCCCTTGTTTTTGTAACTCGAATCCTAGCCCGGTACATCCCTTTTTAATTTTACACCATTGTGAACCTTATGCATTTTTTACTCTCTGATCGAGGTTCTCGGCAAGAACAGCTGCTTCTAGGAGGTTGTCAAGTGTTTTGGCTTGATGATTCCATTCTTGGGTGGTTGGTTTGGCCCATGTTCCTGTAACTCAAATCCTAGCCCGGTATATCCCATTTTAATTTTACACCATTGTGAACCTTACGCCTTTTTTACTCTCTGATCGAGGTTCTCGGCATTGAAAAATCTTCGTAAACTAAATCGCACATGTATATGTTGCCATTTAAGAGATATACATTCAAGAAAATTATGGGCAAGTGTGATATATATGCGGATTAGAAACCAAAACAAAAAACACTCAACAAATGGCTACAATTTAAGGAATGTGTTTAGTGACGGCATCAGATTCCTAATTGATGGAAAAAGGTCTGGTGGCAAGAAAAGCTGCTTCTAGGAGGTTGTCAAGTGTTTTCGCTCGACGATTCCACTCTTTGGTGGTTGGTTTGGCCCTTGTTCCCTGTAACTCGAATCCTAGCCCGATATATCCCATTTTAAATTTACACCACTGTGAACCTTACGCCTTTTTTACTATCTGATCGAGGTTCTCGGCATTGAAAAATCTTCGTAAACTAAATCACACGTGTATATGTTGACATTTAAGAGATATATAGTCAAGAAAATCAAGCGCAATGGTGATATATATGTGGATTAAACACCAAAAAAAACACTCAACAAATGGCTACAATTTCTGGAATGTGTTTAGTGACGACATCAGATTCCTAATTGATGGAGAAAGCTCTGGTCGCAAGAAAAGCTGCTTTTAGTAGGTTGTCAAGTGTTTTCGTTCGACGATCCCATTCTTGGGTGGTTGGTTTGGCCCTTGTACCTGTAACTCTAATCCTAGCCCAGTATATCCCATTTTAATTTTACACCATTGTGAATCTGACGCCTTTTTTACTCTCTGATCGAGGTGTACGGCATTGAAAAATCTTCGTAAACTAAGTCACACGTGTATATGTTGACGTTTAAGAGATATACAGTCAAGAAAATCAAGGGAAATGGTGATATATATTCGGATTAGACACCAAAAAAAAAAACACTCAACAAATGGCTACAATTTAAGGAATATGTTTAGTGACGGCATCAGATTCCTAATTGTTGGAGAAACGTCTGGTGGCAAGAAATGCTGCTTCTAGGAGGTTGTCAAGTGTTTTCGCTTGACGATTCCATTCTTGAATGGTTGGTTTGGCCCTTGTTCCTGTAACTCGAATCCTAGCCCGGTATATCCCATTTTAATTTTACACCATTGTGAACCTTACGCCTTTTTTACTCTCTGATCGAGGTTCTCGGCATTGAAAAATCTCCGTAAACTAAATCACATGCGTATATATTGACATTTAAGAGATACACAGTCAAGAAAATCAAGGGCAATGGTGATATATATGCGTATTAGACACAAAAAAACACTCAACAAATGGCTACAATTTAAGGAATGTGTTTAGTGACGGCATCAGATTCTTAATAGATGGAGAAAGGTCTGGTGGCAAGAAAAGCTGCTTCTAGAAGGTTGTCAAGTGTTTTCGCTCGACGATTCCATTCTTGGGTGGTTGGTTTGGCCCTTGTTCCTGTAACTCAAATCCTAGCCCGGTATATCCCATTTTAATTTTACACCATTGTGAACCTTACGCCTTTTTTACTCTCTGATCGAGGTTCCCGGCATTGAAAAATCTTTGTAAACTAAATCACACCTGTATATGTTGACATTTAAGCGATATACAGTCAAGAAAATCAAGGGAAATGGTGATATATATGCGGATTAGAACCAATAAAAAAACACTCAACAAATGGCTACAATTTAAGGAATGTTTTTAGTGACGACATCAGATTCCTGATTGATGGAGAAAGGTCTTATGGGAAGAAAAGCTGCTTCTAGGAGGTTGTCAAGTGTTTTCGGTTGACGATTCCATTCTTAGGTGGTTGGTTTGGCCCTTGTTCCAGTAACTCAAATCCTAGCTCGGAATATCCGATTTTAATTTTACACCATTGTGAACCTTACGCCTCTTTTACTCTCGGATCGATGTTCTCGGCTTTAAAAAATCTTCGTAAACTAAATCACCCGTGTCTATGTTGACATTTTAGAGATATACAGTCAAGAAAATCAAGGGCAATGGCGATACATATGCGGATTAGACACCAAAAACAACTCTGAACAAATGGCTACAATTTAAGGAATGTGTTTAGTGTCGGCATCAGATTCCTAATTGATGGAGAAAGGCTGTTGGCAAGAAAAGCTGCTTCTAGGAGGTTGTCAAGTGTTTTCGCTCGACGATTCCACTCTTTGGTGGTTGGTTTGGCCCTTGTTCCTGTAACTCGAATCCTAGCCCGGTATATCCCATTTTAATTTTACACCATTGTGAACCTTACGCCTTTTTTACTCTCTGATCGAGGTTCTCGGCATTGAAAAATCTTCGTAAACTAAATTACACGTATATATGTTGACATTTAAGAGATATACATTCTAGAAAATCAAGGACAATGGTGATATATATGCGGATTAGACACCAAAAAAAACACTCAACAAATGGCTACAATATAAGGAATTTGTTTAGTTACGGCATCAGATTCCTAATTTATGGAGAAAGGTTGGTGGCAAGAAAATCTGCTTCTAGGAGGTTGTTAAGTGTTTTCGGTCAACGATTCTATTTTGGGTGGTTGGTTTGGCCCTTGTTCATATAACTCGAATCCTAGCCCGGTATATCCCATTTTAATTTTACTCCATTGTGAACCTTACGCCTTTTTTACTCTCTGATCGTGGTTCTCGGCATTGAAAAATCTTCGTAAACTAAATCACACGTGTATATGTTGACATTTAAGAGATATACAGTCAAGAAAATCAAGGGCAATGGTGATATATATGCAGATTAGACACCAAAAAAAAACACCTAACAAAGGGCTACAACTTAAGGAATGTGTTTAGTGACGGCATCAGATTCCTAATTGATGGAGAAAGGTCTGGTGGCAAGAACCGCTGCTTCTAGGAGGTTGTCAAGTGTTTTCGCTCGATGATTCCATTCTTGGGTGGTTGGTTTGGCCCTTGTTCTTGTAACTCGAATACTAGCCGGGTATATCCCATTTTAATTTTACACCATTGTGAACATTATGCCTTTTTTACTCTCTGATCGAGGATCTCGGCATTGAAAAATATTCGTAAACTAAATCACACGTGTATATGTTGACATTAAAGACATATACAGTCAAGAAAATCAAGGGCAATGGTGATATATATGCGGATTAGACACCAAAAAAACACTCAACAAATGGCTACAATTTAAGGAATGTGTTTAGTGATGGCATCAGATTCCTAATTGATGGAGAAAGGTCTGTTGGCAAGAAAAGCTGCTTCTAGGAGGTTGTCAAATGTTATCGCTCGACGATTCCATTCTTGGGTGGTTGGTTTGGCCCTTGTTCATGTAACTCGAATCCTAGCCCGGGATATCCCATTTTAATTTTACACCATTGTGAACCTTACGCCATTTTTACACTCTGATCGAGGTTCTCGGCATTGGAAGATCTTCGTAAACTAAATCACACGTGTATATGTTGAGATTTAAGAGATATACAATCAAGAAAATCAAGGGCAATGGTGATATATATGCGGATTAGACACAATAAAAAACACTCAACAAATGGCTACAATTTAAGGAATGTGTTTAGTGACGGCATCAGATTCCTAATTGATTGAGAAAGGTCTGGGAGCAAGAAAAGCTGCTTCTAGGAGGTTGTCAAGTGTTTTCGCTCGACGATTCCATTCTTGGGTGGTTGGTTTGGCCCTATTTCCTGTAACTCGAATCCTAGCCCGGTATGTCCCATTTTAATTTTACACCATTGTGAACCTTACGCCTTTTTTACTCTCTGATCGAGGTTCTCGTCATCGAAAAATCTTCGTAAACTAAATCATACGTGTATATGTTGACATTTAAGAGATATACAGTCAAGAAAATCAAGGGCAATGGTGATATATATGCGGATTAGACACCAAAAAAACACTCAACAAATGGCTATAATTTAAGGAATATGTTTAGTGACGGCATCAGATTCCTAATTGATGGAGAGAGGTCTGGTGGCAAGAAAAGCTGCTTCTAGGAGTATGTCAAGTGTGTTCGCTCGAAGATTCCATTCTTGGGTGGTTGGTTTGGCCCTTGTTCCTATAACTCGAATCCTAGCCCGGTATATCCCATTTTAATTTTACACCATTGTGAACCTTACGCCTTTTTTACTCTCTAGTCGAGGTTCTCGGCATTGAAAAATCTTCGTAAACTAAATCACACGTGTATTTGTTGACATTAAAGAGATATACAATCAAGAAAATCAAGGGCAATGGTGATATATATGCGGATTAGACACACAAAAAAACACTCAAAAAATGGCTACAATTTAAGGAATGTGTTTAGTGACGGCATCAGATTTCTAATTGATGGAGAAAGGTCTGGTGGCAAGAAAAGCTGCTTCTAGGAGGTTGTCAAGTGTTTTCGCTCGACGATTCCATTCTTGGGTGGTTGGTTTGGCCCTTGTTCCTGTGACTCGAATCCTAGCCGGATATATCCCATTTTAATTTTACACCATTGTGAACCTTACGCCTTTTTTACTCTCTGATCGAGGTTCTCGGCGATGAAAAATCTTCGTAAACTAAATCACACGTGAATATGTTGACATTTAAGAGATATACAGTCAAGAAAATCAAGGGTCAATGGTGATATATATGCGGATTAGACACCAAAAAAAACACTCAACAAATGGCTGAAATTTAAGGAATGTGTTTAGTGACGGCATCAGATTCCTAATTGACGGAGTAAGTTCAGGTGACAAGAAAAGTTGCTTCAAGGAGGTTGTCAAGTGTTTTCGCTCGAGGATTCCATTCTTGGGTGGTTGGTTTGGCCCTTGATCCTGTAACTCAAATTCTAGCCCGGTATATCCCATTATAATTTTACACCATTGTGAACCTTACACCTTTTTTACTCTGTGATCGAGGTTCTCGGCATTGAAAAAACTTCGTAAACTAAATCGCGCCTGTATATGTTGACGTTTAACACATATACAGTCAAGAAAATCAAGGGTAATGGTGATATATATGCGGATTAGAAACCAAAAAAAACACTTAACAAAGGGCTACAACTTAAGGAATGTGTTTAGTGTCGGCATCAGATATCTAATTGATGGAGAATGGTCTGGTGGCAAGAACAGCTGCTTCTAGGAGGTTGTCAAGTGTTTTCGCTCTATGATTCCATTCTTGGGTGGTTGGTTTAGCCCTTGTTCTTGTAACTCGAATCCTATCCCGGTATATCCCTGTTTAATTTTACACCATTGTGAACCTTATGCATTTTTTACTCTCTGATCGAGGTTCTCGGCAAGAACAGCTGCTTCTAGGAGGTTGTCAAGTGTTTTGGCTTGATGATTCCAATCTTGGGTGGTTGGTTTGGCCCTTGTTCTTGTAACTCGAACCCTAGCCCGGTATATCCCATTTTAATTTTACACCATTGTGAACCCTACGCCTTTTTTACTCTCTGATCGAGGTTCTCGGCATTGAAAAATCTTCGTAAACTAAATCACACATGTATATGTTGACATTTAAGAGATATACATTCAAGAAAATCAAGGGCAAGTGTGATATATATGCGGATTAGAAATTAAAACAAAAAACACTCAACAAATGGCTACAATTTAAGGAATGTGTTTAGTGACGGCATCAGATTCCTAATTGATGGAGAAAGGTCTGGTGGCAAGAAAAGCTGCTTCTAGGAGGTTGTCAAGTGTTTTCGCTCGACGATTCCACTCTTTGGTGGTTGGTTTGGCCCTTGTTCCTGTAACTCGAATCCTAGCCCGGTATATCCCATTTTAATTTTACACCATTGTGAACCTTACGCCTTTTTTACTCTCTGATCGAGGCTCTCGGCATTGACAAATCTTTGTAAACTAAATTACACTTATATATGTTGACATTTAAGAGATATACAGTCAAGAAAATCAAGGGCAATGGTGATATATATGCGGATTAGACACCAAAAAAAACACTCAACAAATGGCTACAATTTAAGGAATGTGTTTAGTGACGGCATCAAATTCCTAATTTATAGAGAAAGGTCTGGTGGCAAGAAATGCTGCTTCTAGGAGGTTGTCAAGTGTTTTCGCTTGACGATTCCATTCTTGAGTGGTTGGTTTGGCCCTTGTTCCTGTAACTCGAATCCTAGCCCGGTATATCCCATTTTAATTTTACACCATTGTGAACCTTACGCCTTTTTTACTCTCTGATCGAGGTTCTCGGCATTGAAATATCTCCGTAAACTAAATCACATGCGTATATGTTGACATTTAAGAGATATACAGTCAAGAAAATCAAGGGCAATGGTGATATATATGCGGATTAGACACCAAAAAAAACTCTCAACAAGTGGCTACAATTTAAGGAATGTGTTTAGTGTCGGCATCAGATTCCTAATTGATGGAGAAAGGTCTGTTGGCAAGAAAAGCTTCTTCAAGGAGGTTGTCAAGTGTTTTCGCTCGACGATTCCACTCGAATCCTAGCCCGGTATATCCCATTTTAATTTTACACCATTGTGAACCTTACGCGTTTTTTACTCTCTGATCGGGGTTCTCGGGATTGAAAAATCTTCGTAAACTAAATTACACGTATATATGTTGACATTTAAGAGATATACAGTCAAGAAAATCAAGGGCAATGGTGATATATATATGCGGATTAGACACCAAAAAAAACACTCAACAAATGGCTACAATTTAAGGAATGTGTTCAGTGACGGCATCAGATACCTAATTTATGGAGAAAGGTCTGGTGGCAAGAAAATCTGCTTCTAGGAGGTTGTCAAGTGTTTTTGCTTGACGATTCCATTCTTGGGTGGTTGGTTTGGCCCTTGTTCGTATAACTCGAATCTTAGCCTGGTATATCCCATTTTAATTTTACACCATTGTGAACCTTACGCCTTTTTTACTCTCTGATCGAGTTCTCGGCATTGAAAAATCTTCGTAAACTAAATCACACGTGTATATGTTGACATTTAAGAGATATACAGTCAAGAAAATCAAGGGCAATGGTGATATATATATGCGGATTAGACACCAAAAAAAAAACACTAGGCTACCATTTAAGGAATGTGTTTAGTGACGGCAGCAGATTCCTAATTGATGGAGAAATGTCTGCTGGCAAGAAAAGTTGCTTCAAGGAGGTTGTCAAGTGTCTTCGCTCGACGATTCCATTTTTGGGTGGTTGGTTTAGCCCATGTTCCTGTAACTCGAATCCTAGCCCGGTATATCCCATTTTAATTTTACACCATTGTGAACCTTACACCCTTTTTACTCTCTGATCGAGGTTCTCGGCACTGAAAAATCTCCGTAAACCAAATCACACGTGTATATGTTGACATTTAAGAGATATACAGTCAAGAAAATCAAGGGTAATGCTGATATATATGCGGATTAGACACCAAAAAAAAAACACTAGGCTACCATTTAAGGAATGTGTTTAGTGACGGCAGCAGATTCCTAATTGATGGAGAAATGTCTGCTGGCAAGAAAAGTTGCTTCAAGGAGGTTGTCAAGTGTCTTCGCTCGACGATTCCATTTTTGGGTGGTTGGTTTGGCCCATGTTCCTGTAACTCGAATCCTAGCCCGGTATATCCCATTTTAATTTTACACCATTGTGAACCTTACACCCTTTTTACTCGCTGATCGAGGTTCTCGGCACTGAAAAATCTCCGTAAACCAAATCACACGTGTATATGTTGACATTTAAGAGATATACAGTCAAGAAAATCAAGGGTAATGCTGATATATATGCGGATTAGACACAAAAAAAACACTCAACAAATGGCTATAATTTACGGAATGTGTTTAGTGATGGCATCAGATTCCTAATTGATGAAGAAAGGTCTGGTGGTAAGAAAAGCTGCTTCTAGGAGGTTGTCAAGTGTTTTCGCTCGACGATTCCATTCTTGGGTGGTTGGTTTGGCCCTTGTTCCTGTAACTCGAATCCTAGTCCGGTATATCCCATTTTAATTTTACACCATTGTGAACCTTACACCTTTTTTACTCTCGGATCGAGGTTCTCAGCATTCAAAAATCTTCGTAAACTAAATCACACGTGTATATGTTGACATTTAAGAGATATACAATCAAGAAAATCACGGGCAATGGTGATATATATGCGGATTAGACACCAAAAAAACTCTCCACAAATGGCTACAATTTAAGGAATGTGTTTAGTGTCCGCATCAGATTCCGAATTGATGGAGAAAGGTCTGGTGGCAAGAAAAGCTGCTTCTAGGAGGTTGCCAAGTGTTTTCGCTCGACAATTCCATTCTTGGGTGGTTGGTTTGGCCCTTGTTCGTGTAACTCGAATCCTAGCCTGGTATATCCCATTTTAATTTTACTCCATTGTGAACCTTACGCCTTTTTTAATCTCTGATCGAGGTTTTCGGCATTGAAAAATCTTCGTAAACTAAATCACACGTGTATATGTTGACATTTATGAGATATACAGTTAAGAAAATCAAGGGAAATGGTGATATATATGTGGATTAGACACAAAAAAAAACACTCAACAAATGGCTACAATTTCTGGAATGTGTTTAGTGACGACATCAGATTCCTAATTGATGGAGAAAGCTCTGGTGGCAAGAAAAGCTGCTTCTAGTAGGTTGTCAAGTGTTTTCGCTCGATGATTCCATTCTTGTTTGGTTGGTTTGGCCCTTTTTCGTGTAACTCGAATCCTAGCCTGGTATATCCCAATTTAATTTTACACCATTGTGAATCTGACGCCTTTTTTACTCTCTGATCGAGGTGTACGGCATTGAAAAATCTTCGTAAACTAAATCACACGTGTATATGTTGACATTTAGAGATATACAGTCAAGAAAATCAAAGGAAATGGTGATATATATGCGGATTAGACACAAAAGAACACTCGACAAATGGCTACAATTTAAGGAATGTGTTTAGTGACGGCATCAGATTCCTAATTGATGGAGGAAGGTTTTGTGGCAAGAAAAGCTGCTTCTAGGATGTTGTCAAGTGTTTTCGCTCGACGATTCCATTCTTGGGTGGTTGGTTTGGCCCTTGTTCCTGTAACTCGAATCCTAGCCCGGTATATCCCATTTTAATTTTACACCATTGTGAACCTTACGCCTTTTTTACTCTCTGATCGAGGTTCTCGACATTGAAAAATCTTCGTAAACTAAATCACACGTGTATATGTTGACATTTAAGAGATATACAGTCAAGAAAATCAAGGGCAATGGTCATATATATGCAGATTAGACACCAACAAAAAAACACTCAACAAATGGCTACAATTTAAGGAATGTTTTTAGTGGCGACATCAGATTCCTAATTGATGGAGAAAGGTCTTGTGGCAAGAAAAGCTGCTTCTAGGAGGTTGTCAAGTGTTTTCGCTTAACGATTCCATTCTTGGGTGGTTGGTTTGGCCCTTGTTCCTGTAACTCAAATCCTAGCCCGGTATATCCCATTTTAATTTTACACCATTGTGAACCTTACGCCTCTTTTACTCTCGGATCGATGTTCTCGGCATTAAAAAATCTTCGTAAACTAAATCACACGTGTATATGTTGCCATTTAAGAGATATACAGTCAACAAAATTAAGGGCAATGGTGATATATATGCAGATTAGACACCAAAAAAAAAAACTCTCAACAAATGGCTACAATTTAAGGAATGTGTTTAGTGTCGGCATCAGATTCCTAATTGATGGAGAAAGCTCTGGTGGCAAGAAAAGCTGTTTCTAGGAGGTTGTCAAGTGTTTTCGCTCGATGATTCCATTCTTGGGTGGTTGTTTTGGCCCTTGTTCGTGTAACTCGAATGCTAGTGTCACACCCGACCGCGTAAAACAACAAACCGCGGCGGAATCGTCGGGGAGTAGTGTGGCAGAATTATTGTTTCACAACACAGGATAATTAAAGTTGCGTTTTACAAGTTTAAATTATTACATTGTCTTAGTTCAAACAAAACACATAACATAAAAGATGATAACTTTCTTGATTTTAGATTGCTAAGGCCCAAGTCGCCCTAAGTGTAGCTTGCTCACATCAAACATTCGCTCCTGAAACATATGTGAAAGTAAATACGTCTGCATAAAAATGCCTGTGAGTAACATAGGTTTAGTGTTGAAGATTCATGACTTTGAATGTTAAAAGAAATGTTTAATGAAAAGTCAAATGATATAAAAGAATGATGTATGGTAAAGTAAATAACCAAATGAAAATAATATGTATAAAATATGTCATGTCTTGTCTTTGTTGAAGTGGTTTAGATAACGCCACGATATGCAATACAATAAAAGCACTTATATATAGGAAGTACCAGTGGAGTATCCACCATGCTTTTATCATATTACACACGTCTCGTTACTTAAATCACTTATTAATAACCATGAAATAATGTCTTGTTTAAATGTCAATGTCCAATGTCAAATGTCATGAACAAAACAAGGTCTTTGAATAACCAAAATTTAAAATCAAAAGTTATGTTTTGAAAACCATTGCTTTTATCGATATGAACATTTATGTGGTTTGTCTATCGCATACACTCAAGCCTTGAGACTGTCGGATAAACCCTTATCAGGATCAAGGTTTATCAAAAAATGTATTCGGATTCTGTCATTCCCCTTCCGAAATTCCTAGAAAGCGGGAACGAGATTTATCAAGTCCTATAGCGCTATTACATACTACCGAGCGGCGTGATCAATGTTAATGAATGTACTACTAACCCGTTAAACATACCAAATGTCCTTTTCAATGTAAGCATGTCATGAGAAATGTCTTTGTAAAACCATACATTAGGCATACTAAGTCAATATGCCAATAAAATGTCTTTGAAACCTAATGTTAGGTATACTAAGTCAATATACCATAAAAATGTCTTTGAAATAATGTATTATATGTAATATGTAATAAAACATGTATAATGTCATGAAAACGAAAAGTAAAGTTATGCACATATGCTTAACCCCAAAACATTTGAAAACGTAAAATAGGGGAACTATGTACTCACCTTTGGGTGCGTTTTTATATGTTAACTCAATCCCTAAAATTGTTTATTCGTCCTAAATTAAATAAGAACGATTTAATAATAAAAAACTCACAAAAATACCTAAGTTTCTCTGATACTTAGAATTTTCACATAACTTCGAGATTTTCTCGAAAAGCTATTATTTTTTATTATGTTGGTGTGAATATATATATATATATATATATATATATATATATGCGTTCATATATATATTTTAAGAACTTTGCGACTTGAACGATTTTACTGGTGACCCTCATCATGTTATAAGCAATATATCTACGTTTTGCGCGTCGTAATATATAATCTTATTGTGACATAAAATAAATATCATAATACACATAATCTTGTCAACTATAAACATGTCATCATACACATATTATAAATCACATAACATCTTGTAACACATAAAATTTACCCATGAAGTACCCATTATAGTGTACATTGAAAAACGCGTATTTTAGCGATTCGGTAACGTTTTTAGGCGTCGAAAGTCACGTATGACTAACCAAACACCAAGTAAACTTAATATAAGTTAAAATAATTTTTTTATATCAAAAATATTAGTTTACTTACTGATATAAAACAGTTTTATAAAAATCCCCCGAAAAGCCGATTTTTAACCGTTTTACCGCATAGTTTTGCATCAAACGTTACCCTAACCATCCCAAATCGTAACGACTTGATATTTTAACATAACCCATGTTATTTACTGAATAAAATAGTGGTTACACTCATGATAGTTCAGGTCTCACATAAACCACATAAGTCATGCAAATTTCACATACTTTCTAAGCTATATGTACAACATGCGAAGCTACCAAACCTATGACAAAGTTTCATGCCATTATAATATACCAAATAATGTTATTTTTAGTGTTTATAATCTGTTCTAAAACATTTTTGTCATACAATTATTTTTTATCATTTCTTGAGCTTTAAATCAACATGCATGCTTATGTACAAGTATCTAAAGCACACTTATCATATCATCATTTCATATGAATTTACATGCATCAAACATGTAATTTATTCACGTTTACTTACTGATTTGATTGAACATTCATCACATCATGCACAAATCATCAAACACGTGCATTTTAACTATCATTCAAGAACATGCAACAACTTAAAAATTCTCAAACATGTCTAATAAATTTTCGGCCATTTACATGTCAATATACTAACATTATTTCAAATTATAACTCATGATTTAATCATTTCTTTATATCTCTAACATATTTGCACATAATCTTCTTCATGCAAGCAAACATCCTAAACAAGTATTTATCAAAAATCAAACTCAAATCTCATACTCATATATATATATCGGTTATATATACACACATATATACTACCATTTTTATTTTGTATCAAGACCCATTTCCTTTTAGATTTCAAGTTTGTGAAAAATTCCAAGATTCAAGAGAAACTTCCAATCATCAAGAACAACCAAGAATCAAGTGTATGATTTAAACATAAACTTTATACCTTCAAGATTCAAGTGAGTTTTTGATGAGATTTTGATGATATGGAGCTTGAAATCACTTGAAAACACCTTGGAAACTCCTTTGGATCTTCACACCAACTTGAAACTAGCTTGGAATGGAGTTTAATCTTCAAGAACAAGATTGAAAAAATTGAAAATGGGAGTGGTGGTGGTGTGTACGGTTATGGGGGGGGGGGGTGGAGAGAGAGGAGAAGGTTTGGTTTGTTTTGATTTTGTTTTGTGATCTTGAAAGATTATGGAGGATTTATTAAGATATGGAAGATTTACAAAAGATTGCATGCATCATAAAGCCAACAAGTGGCAAGGTAATGAGAGAAGTGGCAATCTCTATTATATGCATATGACAACACACACCTATATATGCATACATACATATATTTAATATGTGTAGGTAAAAAAAACAGGTATTAAACTGGATACCGGGTATTTTATCTAGCGTTTAAATCCCGGTTTATGGCGTTCTAAATTATTTTTATTATTCTATAAAAATAAACTTTCCAAACTATTACTGAAATAAATATTAGTTGCCAAGACTGGCTGCGTTGTCTGCGTTTCACAGTAGACGCACTGTGTTATGCAGTAACACGCGGTACGCGCTTAAACTTGAAAAATAACGTTTTTAAGCGTTTTAATTTATTTTTCAACACGAACATGATTAAAAATAAAATTTTAATCATAACAGAATATTTTTGGAATTTAACTATTATCCGGGCGGTCACCAACGTTCGTTTCGCAGTTTTGTCGCAAATAGTTCTAAAGTTCAAAAAACATGATTCTGCCATACCGAAACCTTCGAAACTTATTTCTAAGTTATGTAAAAGGTATTTAGGGTATGTCTGGCTTATGTCATTGTTCCAGAGTGTACGTCGCATTAAACTGATTACGTTTACGTAACGGTTTGCGATTTCACTTCAAGAACAGGTTTGAGAGTTCGGAATTGAACAAGGATTGAATACATGTAAATGTCACAAATAATTAAACAATTATTGAAATTAAAAACACCATGTTTCATTAAATACAAAGTTGTTCAGAATTGTAGAGGGACTAAATTACACAGATGTCACAGTCTCCCCTACTTTAGGAAATTTCGTCCCGAAATTTATTTAGAGGAAACTTGTGGGAAAAGGTGTGGATATTTGATCCTCTCATTCCCAAGTAAACTCTGGGCCACGTTTGGATTCCCAGCGAACTTTGACTATCGGTATGCGCTTGCGCTTGAGTTTCTTGACTTCACGGTCCGCAATCTCCACAGGTTTCTCGATGACGTGCATCGTGTTTTCGACACGAATTTCATCAAGGGGATGTGGAGGTTTTCATCAGCCAAACACTTTTTAAGATTGGACACATGGAAATTTGGATGAACATTTCCAAGTTTATGAGGCAGCTCTAGTCTGTAGGCTACTTTTCCGATTCTTTCAACGATCTTGAATGGTCCAACATATCGTGGTGCAAGTTTTCCTTTCTTCCCAAATCTGATTACACCTTTCCAAGGAGATACCTTGAGTAGGACGAGATCACCGACTTGGAATTCCAAAGGCTTGCGTCGTCTATCCGTGTAACTCTTTTGACGGCTTCTAGCTGTTAAGAGGTTGTCGTGAATTTTCTTGACTTTGTCTGTAGTCTCTAGAATAAGTTCAGGTCCAGTGAGCTGAGCTTCACCAATCTCATTCCAGCAGACCGGCGAACGACATTTTCGACCGTATAAAGCTTCGAAATGAGCCATGTTGATGCTGGAGTGATAACTATTATTGTAGGAGAATTCGATCAATGGAAGATGCGAATCCCAACTACCACCAAAATCGATCACACAAGCTCTAAGCATATCCTCCAATGTCTGGATTGTTCTTTCGGACTGTCCATCTATTTGAGGATGATAAGTTGTGCTCAAATTGAGTTGGGTTCCCATAGCAGATTGCATGGTTCTCCAAAAGTGAGATGAGAATCGAGCATCTCGGTCTGATATGATGTTCAAAGGAACACCATGTCAGGATACAATCTCATCTACATAGATCTTGGCAAGCTTTTCAGCAGAGAGATCCTCACGGATTGGCAAGAAGTGAGTAGATTTTGTCAAACGATCAACTACTACCCAAATGGCATCATGACCTCTATTAGTGCGCGGTAGTTTGGTAATGTGATCCATGGCAATGTTTTCCCATTTCCAAACAGGTATCTCTGGTTGTTCCAATAATCCAGAGGGATGTTGATGTTCTACCTTAACCTTCAGACAAGTAAGGCATTTTGATACGTATAAGGCAATGTCTTTCTTCATTCCCGGCCACCAAAACTGGGTTCGAATATCCTTATACATTTTGTCTGCACCAGGATGGATTGAATAACGAGACTTGTGAGATTCATTCATCAATAAGGTGCGGAGATTGTCTTGAATTGGAACCCACAAATGGTCCATGAAATAATATAACCCATCGTCCTTCAATTCAAGATGAGGCGTAGGATGATACGGTAATTCCTTACCCATCATGTTCTGTGAAACACAAGTACGTTGAGCTTGAGAAATGCGGGTTTGAATATCAGATCGAACTTGAACATAGTGAAGCTTGACACATTCCTTACGACTTAGCGCATCGGCTACGACATTCGCCTTCCCATGATGGTAGCGAATCTCGCAATCGTAGTCGTTTAGAAGTTCTACCCAACGTCGTTGCCTCATGTTTAGTTCTTTCTGATTGAATATGTGTTGGAGACTTTGTGACCTGTGAAAACCACACATTTTGTTCCGTAAAGGTAGTATCTCCAAATCTTTAGAGCAAAAACCACAGCGCCCAACTCAAGATCATGAGTTGTGTAGTTTTTCTCATGGATTTTCAATTGTCTTGACGTGTAGGCTATTACTTTGTTCCTTTGCATGGGAACACAACCAAGGCCTAGATTTGATGCGTCACAATATACGACAAAGTCGTCGTTTCCCTCAGGTAAAGACAACACAGGAGCATCGCAGAGTTTATGTTTCAAGGTCTGAAAAGCTTCTTCTTGTTTGGGTCCCCACTTAAAAGGTTTATTCTTTTGAGTTAAGTCTGTGAGAGGAACCGCAATCTTGGAGAAGTTTGCAATAAAGCGGCGGTAATAACCCGCGAGACCCAGAAATGAATGAACCTCGGTAGGAGTAGTTGGTGTATCCCAATCCTTAATTGCACTGATTTTGGCAGGATCTACATGTATACCTTGTTCGTTAACAATATGTCCCAAAAATTGAACTTCCCTAAGCCAAAATTCACACTTGGAGAATTTAGCGAAAAGTTGTTCCTTCTTTAGGAGTTCCATTGTTAGGCGGAGATGTTGTTCATGGTCAGCTCGTGTCTTGGAATAAATCAAGATGTCATCAATGAAAACGGTGATGAACTTATCAAAATAAGGCCGACAACCCCTATTCATTAAGTCCTTGAAGACGGCAGGAGCATTCGTTAAACCGAAAGGCATAACAGTAAACTCATAGTGGCCGTATCATGTGCGGAAAGCAGTCTTGGGAATATCTTCTTCGGATACGTGAAGCTGATGATACCCAGAACGTAGATCAATCTTCGAAAAGTAGGTAGCACCCTGAAGCTGATCAAAGAGATCATCAATGCGAGGTAAGGGATATCGATTTTTGATAGTGAGTTTGTTAAGCTCACGATAATCGATACACATTCGGAAAGATCCATCCTTCTTCTTTACAAATAGGACAGGCGCGCCCCAAGGGGAAAACCTCGGATGAATAAATCATTTGTCTGATAACTCCTGCAGCTGCTTTGACAACTCTTGCATCTCAGACGGTGCAAGACGGTATGGAGATTTAGCAATCAGGTTAGCACCAGGTACAAGGTCAATACGGAACTCGATTTGACGCGTTGGGGGTAAACCAGGTAAGTCTTCAGGAAAAACCTTAGGATAATCCCGAATGACAGGGATGTCTTGAACAGTTTTACCCTTGTCTTTCTCCTCTATGACACGTGCCAAGAAAGCCACATAATTCTTTCGAAGATATCTATGGGCTTGGGTGCTGGTCATTAGTTTAAGGCTACTAGCGGGTTTCTCTCCACGAACCTCTAAGACTTCACCAGACGAAAGAGGCACACGAACAATCTTGTCAAAACAAACCACCTATGCACGGTATTTGGTCAACCAATCCATCCCTATTATAACGTCGAAACTCCCAAGTTGCATTGGCGTGAGGTCAATGGGAAAAAGATGATCGTTGAGGTTCAACTAGCAATTTCGAATGACGGAATCGAGTACAAAGGATTCACCACTTGCTAACTCTAATGTCAAGGGTTTTCCTAGTTTTGTTCTAGGCTTTGCAAGCAAAGGTTCAAAAGCTAGGGATACAAAACTCTTGTCGGCACCCGAATCAAAAAGAATAGAAGCAAGTTGGTTGTTAACATAGAACGTACCGTCGACCACCTCGTTGTCGGCACGCGCTTCATTGGCATTGATGTTGTATGCTCGTCCACGAGCCGGGTTCGCATTAGCCAACTTCGGGCACTTGTTCCTGTAGTGAGTTAAATCTCCACAATTGTAGCAAGACCCAGGCGGAAAAGGTGGTCGTGCAGGATTTGCTGGCTGTTGGACAGGGTTTTGTGCCGCTTGATTCGGAGCAGGAGGAGAGCGACATGTGTTAGCCAAATGGCCATATCTTCCACAGTTGTTGCAAAGACGACACTGAAGATGTGGTTGATGATGACAATTGCACTTGTTACAAAGAGGTGCAGTACCAACATACTGTTTCTTGGCAGGTGGTTGTGCTGGCTGGGTAGGAGCAGCTTGATTGGTCTGTGCAACAGCGACAAAATTCTTGGAAGCCTTACGCATCCTAGACTTCTTCGAGGTTTCAGCTTTCTTTGCCTTCTTCTTCTCTGTCTTGTCAGATGGTTTCTTGTCACCCTTGCGGTGGAGTTTACCCTTCTTGACTTGAGACTCAGTCAATGGCTTGTCTAACAGTGGTAGGGTTGCTGCCGGTGACAATATCCTGAACAGGATCAGGAAGACCATCTATGTACTTCTCAATCGCCTTGTCAAAAGGCGTGACCATGGTGGGACACAGTAGGCTCAGTTCTTCGTATCGGTCTGTGTAGGCATGGTGCTCTCCACTATCTTGCTTGAGATCATGGAATTCGTCTTCCAATGCCCGCAGTTCATGACGAGGACAAAATTCCTTCATCATTAGAGCTCGAAGCTCTTCCCAAGTTTGAGCCATTGCCACGTCGGCACCTCTGTCTCTCATCACACCATTCCACCATGTAAGCGCCCTTTTCTGAAACACACTTGACGCGAACTCAACCTTTCGCTCATTCGGGCATTGAACGTGACGAAACGTACTCTCGAGACTCTCGAACCACTGTAGGAGCCCAGTTGCCCCTTCTGACCCAGAAAACTGAAGTGGTTTAGCCGAATTGAATGTCTTAAAGTTGCACGGAATAGGTGCATTGTTATTGTTGTTGTTGTTTGCTTGGTTTAACTGGGTTACTAGGTTCGGGAGTACAACAGCGATTTGCTGAGCGATGAAGGTTGCCATTGCGGCGTCTTGGGTTTGATCACGTCGAGGAGGCATCTGAAAGAAAAGGAACACAAGGAAAATGTGTGAGATTAACATAGGACAATCAAAAGGAGTATTGAAAATATCGACAAAACAAAGGAAGGTGGTCATTTGTTCGTTACTTAAAACAATCAAACGACACACAGTGACTAATCAAAGTAAATGGGTCTATATAATGCATAATGAACACATGATTTAGCCTATAAGTGGACACACACCCCAAGAGTTCCCAGGTAAGAGTGACGGGTCCGATTATGTGGATTCGTACGAACACTCTAGCCTTAGACAAAAAACTCAGGGTACAGGCACCCACCCTTCTAAATTGCACGTGTTCACAATATTAAGATCGAAACTTTGACGAGATTTGAAAACTTTAAAGGCATGAAGCCTAAAAACAAATCATCTAAGGATAGATGATTGATTTTCAAATGGAATTGAGATTTGTGTACTTGTTTTGGTAATCACCTAAGGATAGGTGATAGTATTGTTTTAAGATCTAAACACAAGGTAACTTGTGTTAGGGTCCTAGAAAGGTTATAGTCTAGGTCAAAATTTTACTAATAACCTAATTCCCTATAACCATGAGCTCTGATACCAACTCTTCTGTCACACCCCGACCGCGTAAAACAACAAACCGCGGCGGAATCGTCGGGGAGTAGTGTGGCAGAATTATTGTTTCACAACACAGGATAATTAAAATTAAGTTTTACAAGTTTAAATTATTACATTGTCTTAGTTCAAACAAAGCACATAACATAAAAGATGATAACTTTCTTGATTTTAGATTGCTAAGGCCCAAGTCGCCCTAAGTGTAGCTCGCTCACATCAAACATTCGCTCCTGAAACATATGTGAAAGTAAATACGTCTGCATAAAAATGCATGTGAGTAACATAGGTTTAGTGTTGAAGATTCATGACTTTGAATGTTAAAAGAAATGTTTAATGAAAAGTCGTCATGAACCTTATAAAATATTTTCTTTTATAAAATCATATGAAAATCAAATGATATAAAAGAATGATGTATGGTTAAGTAAATAACCAAATGAAAATAATATGTATAAAATATGTCATGTCTTGTCTTTGTTGAAGTGGTTTAGATAACGCCACGATATGCAATACAATAAAAGCACTTATATATAGGAAGTACCAGCGGCGTATCCACCATGCTTTTATCATATTACACACGTCTCGTTACTTAAATCACTTATTAATAACCATGAAATAATGTCTTGTTTAAATGTCAATGTCCAATGTCAAATGTCATGTACAAAACAAGGTCTTTAAATAACCAAAATTTAAAGTCAAAAGTTATGTTTTGAAAACCATTGCTTTTATCGATATGAACATTTATGTGGTTTGTCTATCGCATACACTAAAGCCTTGAGACTGTCGGATAAACCCTTATCAGGATCAAGGTTTATCAAAAATGTATTCGGATTCTGTTATTCCCCTTCCGAAATTCCTAGAAAGCGGGAACGAGATTTGTCAAGTCCTATAGCGCTATTACATACTACCGAGCGGCGTGATCAATCTTAATGAATGTACTACTAACCCGTTAAACATACCAAATGTCCTTTTCAATGTAAGCATGTCATGAGAAATGTCTTTGTAAAACCATGCATTAGGCATACTAAGTCAATATGCCAATAAAATTTCTTTGAAACCAAATGTTAGGTATACTAAGTCAATACACCATAAAAATGTCTTTGAAATAATGTATTATATGTAATATGTAATAAAACATGTATAATGTCATGAAAACGATAAGTAAAGTTATGCACATATGCTTCACCCCAAAACATTTGAAAACGTAAAATAGGGGAACTATGTACTCACATTTGGGTACGTTTTTATATGTTAACACAATCCCTAAAATTGTTTATTCGTCCTAAATTAAATAAGAACGATTTAATAATAAAAAACTCACAAAAATACCTAAGTTTCTCTGATACTTAGAATTTTCACATAACTTCGAGATTTTCTCGAAAAGCTATTATTTTTAATTATGTTGGTGTGAATATATATATATATATATATATATATATATATATATATGCGTTCACATATATATTTTAAGAACTTTGCGACTTGAACGATTTTATTGGTGACCCTCATCATGTTATAAGCAATATATCTATGATTTGCGCGTCGTAATATATATACTTATTGTGACATAAAATGAATATCGTAATACACCTAATCTTGTCAACTATAAACATGTCATCATACACATATTATAAATCACATAACATCTTGTAACACATAAAATTTACCCACGAACAACCCATTCTAGTGTACATTGAAAAACGCGTATTTTAGCGATTCGGTAACGTTTTTGGGCGTTGGAAGTCACGTATGACTAACCAAACACCAAGTAAACTTAATATAAGTTAAAATACTTATTTTTATATCTAAAATATCAGTTTACTTACTGATCTAAAACAGTTTTATAAAAATCCTCCGAAAAGCCGATTTTTAACCATTTTACCACATAGTTTTGCATCAAACGTTACCCTACCCTTCACAAATCATAACGACTTGATATTTTAACATAACCCATGTTGTTTACTGAATAAAACAGTGGTTACACTCATGATAGTGCAGGTCTCACATAAACCACATAAATCATGCAAATTTCACATATTTGTACAACTTTCTAAGCTATATGTACAACATGCGAAGCTACCAAACCTTTGACAAAGTTTCATGCCATTATAATATATCAAATAATGTTATTTTTAATGTTTATAATCTGTTCTAAAACATTTTTGTCATACAATCATTTTTTATCATTTCTTGAGCTTTAAATCAACATGCATGCTTATGTACAAGTATCTAAAGCACACTTATCATATCATCATTTCATATGAATTTACATGCATCAAACATGTAATTTATTCACGTTTACTTACTGATTTGATTGAACATTCATCACATCATGCACAAATCATCAAACACTTGCATTTTAACTATCATTCAAGAACATGCAACAACTTAAAAATTCTCAAACATGTCTAATAAATTTTCGGCCATTTACATGTCAATATACTAACATTATTTCTAATTATAACTCATGATTCAATCATTTCTTTATATCTCTAACATATTTGCACATAATCTTGTTCATGCAAGCAAACATCCTAAACAAGTATTTATCAAAAATCAAACTCAAATCTCATACACACACACACACATATATATATATATACGGTTATAGATACACACATATATACTACCATTTTTATTTTGTATCAAGACCCATTTCTTTTTAGATTTCAAGTTTGTGAAAAATTCCAAGAATCAAGTGTATGATTTAAACATAAACTTTATACCTTCAAGATTCAAGTGAGTTTTTGATGAGATTTTGATGATATGGAGCTTGAAATCACTTGAAAATACCTTGGAAACTCCTTTGGATCTTCGCACCATCTTGAAACTAGCTTAGAATGGAGTTTAATCTTCAAGAACAAGATTGAAAAAATTGAAAATGGGAGTGGTGGTGGTGTGTACGGTTATGGGGGGGGGCGAGGAGAATGTTTGTTTTGATTTTGTTTTTGTTTTGTGATCTTGAAAGATTATGGAGGATTTATTAAGATATGGAAGATTTATAAAAGATTGCATGCATCACAAAGCCAACAAGTGGCAAGGTAATGAGAGAAGTTGCAATCTCTATTATATGCATATGACAACACACACCTATATATGCATACATACATATATTTAATATGTGTAGGTAAAAAAACAGGTATTAAACTGGATACGGGGTATTTTATCTAGCGTTTAAATCCCGGTTTATGGCGTTCTAAATTATTTTTATTATTCTATAAAAATAAACTCGCCAAATTATTACTGAAATAAATATTAGTTGCCGAGACTGGCTGCGTTGTCTGCGTTTCGCAGTAGACGCACTGTGTTATGAAGTAACACGCGGTACGCGCTTAAACTTGAAAAATAACATTTTTAAGCGTTTTAATTTATTTTTCAACACGAACATGATTAAAAATAAAATTTTAATCATAACAGAATATTTTTGGAATTTAACTATTATCCGGGCGGTCACCAACGTTCGTTTCGCAGTTTTGTCGCAAATAGTTCTAAAGTTCAAACAAACATGATTCTACCATACCGAAACCTTCGAAACTTATTTCTAAGTTATGTAAAAGGTATTTAGGGTATGTCTGGCTTATGTCATTGTTCCAGAGTGTACGTCGCGTTAAACTGATTATGTTTACGTAACGGTTTGCGATTTCACTTCCAGAACAGGTTTGAGAGTTCGGAATTGAACAAGGATTGAATACATGTAAATGTCACAAATAATTAAAAAATTATTGAAATTAAAAACACCATGTTTCATTAAATACAAAGTTGTTCAGAATTGTACAGGGATTAAAATTCCACAGATCTCACACCTAGCCCGATATATCCCATTTTAATTTTACACCATTGTGAACCTTACACCTTTTTTAATCTCTGATCGAGGTTCTCGGCATTGAAAAATCTTCGTAAACTAAATCACACGTGTATATGTTGACATTTAAGAGATATACAGTCAAGAAAATCAAGGGCAATGGTGATATATATGCAGATTAGACACCAAAAAAAATTCTCAACAAATGGCTACAATTTAAGGAATGTGTTTAGTGTCGGCATCAGATTCCTAATTGATGGAGAAAGGTCTGGTGGCAAGAAAAACAGCTTCTAGGAGGTTGTCAAGTGTTTTCGCTCGACGATTCCATTCTTGGGTGGTTGGTTTAGCCCATGTTCGTGTAACTCGAATCCTAGCCCGATATATCCCATTTTAATTTTACACCATTGTGAACCTTACCCCTTTTTTAATCTCTGATCGAGGTTCTCGGCATTGAAAAATCTTCGTAAACTAAATCAAATGTGTATATGTTGACATTTAAGAGATATACAGTCAAGAAAATCAAGGGCAATGGTGATATATATGTGGATTAGACACCAAACAAACACTCAACTAATGGATACAATTTAAAGAATGTGTTTAGTGACGGCATCAGATTCCTAATTGATGGAGAAAGCTCTGGTGGCAAGAAAAGCTGCTTATAGAGGGTTGTCAAGTGTTTTCGCTCGACGATTCCATTCTTGGGTGGTTGGTTTGGCCCTTGTTCCTGTAACTCGAATCCTAGCCCGGTATATCCCATTTTAATTTTACACCATTGTGAATCTTACGCCTTTTTTACTCTCTGATCAAGGTGTACGGCATTGAAAAATCTTCGTAAACTAAATCACACGTGTATATGTTGACATTTAAGATATATACAGTCAAGAAAATCAAGGGCAATGGTGATATATATGCGGATTAGACACCAAAAAAAACACTCAACAAATGGCTACAATTTAAGGAATGTGTTTAGTGACGGCATCAGATTCCTAATTGTTGGAGAAAGGTCTGGTGGCAAGAAAAGCTGCTTCTAGGAGGTTGTCAAGTGTTTTCGCTTGACGATTCCATTATTGGGTGGTTGGTTTGGCCCTTGTTCCTGTATCTCGAATCCTAGCCCGGTATATCCCATTTTACACCATTGTGAACCTTACGCCTTTTTTACTCTCGGATCGAGGTTCTCGGCATTGAAAAATCTTTGTAAACTAAATCACATGCTTATATGTTGACATTTAAGAGATATACAGTCAAGAAAATCAAGGGCAATGGTGATATATATGCGGATTAGACACAAAAAAACACTCAACAAATGGCTACAATTTAAGGAATGTGTTTAGTGACGGCATCAGATTCCTAATTGATGGAGAAAGGTCTGGTGGCAAGAAAAGCTGCTTCTAGGAGGTTGTCAAGTGTTTTCGCTCGACGATTCCATTCTTGGGTGGTTGGTTTGGCCCTTGTTCCTGTAACTCGAATCCTAGCGCGGTATATCACATTTTAATTTTACACCATTGTGAACCTTACGCCTTTTTTACTCTCTGATCAAGGTTCTCGGCATTGAAAAATCTTCGTAAACAAAATCACACGTGTATATGTTGACATTTAAGAGATATACAGTCAAGAAAATCAAGGGCAATGGTGATATATATGCGGATTAGACACCAACAAAAAAACTCTCAACAATTGGCTACAATTTAAGGAATGTGTTTAGTGTCTGCATCATATTCCTAATTGATGGAGAAAGGTCTAGTGGCAAGAAAAACTGCTTCTAGGAGGTTGTCATGTGTTTTTGCTCGACGATTCCATTCTTGGGTGGTTGGTTTGGCCCATGTTCGTGTAACTCGAATCCTAGCCCGATATATCTCATTTTAATTTTACACCATTGTGAATTTATGCCTTTTTTAATCTCTAATCGAGTTTCTCGGCATTGAAATATCTTCGTAAACTAGATCACACGTGTATATATTGACATTCAAGAGATATACAGTCAAGAAAATCAAGGGCAATGGTGATATATATGCGGATTAGACACCAAAAAAACACTCAACAAATTGCTACAATTTAATGATTGTGTTTAGTGACGGCATCAGATTCCTAATTGATGGAGAAAGCTCTGGTGGAAAGAAAAGCTGCTTCTAGGAGGTTGTCAAGTGTTTTCGCTCGACGATTCCATTCTTGGGTGGTTGGTTTGGCCCTCGTTCCTGTAACTCAAATCCTAGCCCGGTATATCCATTTTAATTTGACACCATTGTGAACCTTACGCCTTTTTTACTCTCTGGTCGAGGTGTACGGCATTGTAAATTCTTCGTAAACTAAATCACACGTGTATATGTTGACATTTAAGAGATATACAGTCAAGAAAATCAAGGGCAATGGTGATATATATGCGGATTAGACATAAAAAAAACACTCGACAAATGGCTACAATTTAAGGAATGTGTTTAGTGACGGCATCAGATTCCTAATTGTTGGAGAAAGGTCTTGTGGCAAGAAAAGCTGCTTCTAGGAGGTTGTCAAGTGTTTTCGCTTGACGATTCCATTATTGGGTGGTTGGTTTGGCCCTTGTTCCTGTAACTCGAATCCTAGCCCGGTATATCCCATTTTAATTTTACACCATTGTGAATCTTACGCCTTTTTTACTCTCTGATCAAGGTGTACGGCATTGAAAAATCTTCGTAAACTAAGTCACACGTGTATATGTTGGCATTTAAGATATATACAGTCAAGAAAATCAAGGGCAATGGTGATATATATGCGGATTTGACACCAAAAAAAACACTCAACAAATGGCTACAATTTAAGGAATGTGTTTAGTGACGGCATCAGATTCCTAATTGTTGGAGAAAGGTCTGGTGGCAAGAAAAGCTGCTTCTAGGAGCTTGTCAAGTGTTTTCGCTTGACGATTCCATTATTGGGTGGTTGGTTTGGCCCTTGTTCCTGTATCTCGAATCCTAGCCCGGTATATCCCATTTTACACCATTGTGAACCTTACGCCTTTTTTACTCTCGGATCGAGGTTCTCGGCATTGAAAAATCTTTGTAAACTAAATCACATGCTTATATGTTGACATTTAAGAGATATACAGTCAAGAAAATCAAGGGCAATGGTGATATATATGCGGATTAGACACAAAAAAACACTCAACAAATGGCTACAATTTAAGGAATGTGTTTAGTGACGGCTTCAGATTCCTAATTGATGGAGAAAGGTCTGGTGGCAAGAAAAGCTGCTTCTAGGAGGTTGTCAAGTGTATTCGCTCGACGATTCCATTCTTGGGTGGTTGGTTTGGCCCTTGTTCCTGTAACTCGAATCCTAGCGCGGTATATCACATTTTAATTTTACACCATTGTGAACCTTACGCCTTTTTTACTCTCTGATAAAGGTTCTCGGCATTGAAAAATCTTCGTAAACAAAATCACACGTGTATATGTTGACATTTAAGAGATATACAGTCAAGAAAATCAAGGGCAATGGTGATATAAATGCGGATTAGACACCAACAAAAAAACTCTCAACAAATGGCTACAATTTAAGGAATGTGTTTAGTGTCTGCATCATATTCCTAATTGATGGAGAAAGGTCTAGTGGCAAGAAAAGCTGCTTCTAGGAGGTTGTCAAGTGTTTTTGCTCGACGATTCCATTCTTGGGTGGTTGGTTTGGCCCATGTTCGTGTAACTCGAATCCTAGCCCGATATATCTCATTTTAATTTTACACCATTGTGAATTTATGCCTTTTTTAATCTCTAATCGAGTTTCTCAGCATTGAAATATCTTCGTAAACTAAATCACACGTGTATATATTGACATTCAAGAGATATACAGTCAAGAAAATCAAGGGCAATGGTGATATATATGCGGATTAGACTCCAAAAAAACACTCAATAAATTGCTACAATTTAATGATTGTGTTTAGTGACGGCATCAGATTCCTAATTGATGGAGAAAGCTCTGGTGGAAAGAAAAGCTGCTTCTAGGAGGTTGTCAAGTGTTTTCGCTCGACGATTCCATTCTTGGGTGGTTGGTTTGGCCCTTGTTCCTGTAACTCAAATCCTAGCCCGGTATATCCATTTTAATTTTACACCATTGTGAACCTTACGCCTTTTTTACTCTCTGGTCGAGGTGTACGGCATTGAAAACTCTTCGTAAACTAAATCACACGTGTATATGTTGACATTTAAGAGATATACAGTCAAGAAAATCAAGGGCAATGGTGATATATATGCGGATTAGACATAAAAAAAACACTCGACAAATGGCTACAATTTAAGGAATGTGTTTAGTGACGGCATCAGATTCCTAATTGTTGGAGAAAGGTCTGGTGGCAAGAAAAGCTGCTTCTAGGAGGTTGTCAAGTGTTTTTGCTTGACGATTACATTCTTGGGTGGTTGGTTTGGCCCTTGTTCCTGTAACTCGAATCCTAGCCCGGTATATCCCATTTTAATTTTACACCATTGTGAACCTTACGCCTTTTTTACTCCCTGATCGAGGTTCTCGGCATTGAAAAATCTTCGTAAACTAAATCACACGTGTATATGTTGACATTTAATAGATATACAGTCAAGAAAATCAAGGGCAATGGTGATATATATGCGGATTAGACACCAAAAAAAACACTCAACAAATGGCTACAATTTAATGAATGTGTTTAGTGACGTCATCAGATTCCTAATGGATGGAGAAAGGTCTGGTGGCAACAAAAGCAGTTTCTAGGAGGTTGTCAAGTGTTTTCGCTCGACGATTCCTTTCTTGGGTGGTTGGTTTGGCCCTTGTTCCTGTAACTCGAATGCTAGCCCGGTATATCCCATTTTAATTTTACACCATTGTGAACCTTACGCCTCTTTTACTCTCTGATCGATGTTCCCGGCTTTGAAAAATCTTTATAAACTAAATCAAACGTGTATATGTTGACATTTAAGAAATATACAGTCAAGAAAATCAAGGGCAATGGTGATATATATGCGGCTTAGACACAAAAAAAAACACTCAACAAATGGCTACAATTTAAGGAATGTGTTTAGTGACGGCATCAGATTCCTAATTGATGGAGAAAGGTCTGGTGGCAACAAAAGCTGCTTCTAGGAGGTTGTCAAGTGTTTTCGCTCGAAGATTCCATTCTTGGGTGGTTGGTTTGGCCCTTGTTCCTGTAACTCAAATCCTAGCCCAGAATATCCCATTTTAATTTTACACCATTGTGAACCTTACGCCTTTTTTACTCTCTGATCGAGGTTCACGGCATTGAAAAATCTTCGTAAACTAAATCACACGTGTATATGTTGACATTAAAGAGATATACAGTCAAGAAAAGCAAGGGCAATGGTTATATATATTCGGAATAGACACCAACAAGAAAACACTCAACAAATGGCTACAATTTAAGGAATGTGTTTAGCGACGACATCAGATTCCTAATTGATGGAGAAAGGTCTTGTGGCAAGAAAAGCTGCTTCTAGGATGTTGTTAAGTGTTTTCGCTCGACGATTCCATTCTTGGGTGGTTGGTTTGGCCCTTGTTCCTGTAACTCGAATCCTAGCCCGGTATATCGCATTTTAGTTTTACACCATTTTCACCTTACGCCTCTTTTACTCTCTGATCGATGTTCTCGGCTTTGAAAAATCTTCATAAACTAAATCACACGTGTATATGTTGACATTTAAGAAATATACAGTGAAGAAAATCAAGGGCAATGGTGATATATATGCGGATTAGACACAAAAAAAAAACTCAACAAATGGCTACAATTTAATGAATGTGTTTAGTGACGTCATCAGATTCCTAATTGATGGAGAAAGGTCTGGTGGCAACAAAAGCTGCTTCTAGGAGGTTGTCAAGTGTTTTCGCTCGACGATTCCTTTATTGGGTGGTTGGTTTGGCCCTTGTTCCTGTAACTCGAATCCTAGCCCGGTATATCCCATTTTAATTTTACACCATTGTGAACCTTACGCCTCTTTTACTCTCTGATCGATGTTCGCGGCTTTGAAAAATCTTCATAAACTAAATCAAACGTGTATATGTTGACATTTAAGAAATATACAGTCAAGAAAATCAAGGGCAATGGTGATATATATGCGGATTAGACACAAAAAAAAAAAACACTCAACAAATGGCTACAATTTAAGGAATGTGTTTAGTGACGACATCAGATTCCTAATTGATGGAGAAAGGTCTGGTGGCAACAAAAGCTGCTTCTAGGAGGTTGTCAAGTGTTTTCGCTGGACGATTCCATTCTTGGGTGGTTGGTTTGGCCCTTGTTCCTGTAACTCAAATCCTAGCCCAGAATATCCCATTTTAATTTTACACCATTGTGAACCTTACGCCTTTTTTACTCTCTGATCGAGGTTCACGGCATTGAAAAATCTTCGTAAACTAAATCACACGTGTATATGTTGACATTTAACAGATATACAGTCAAGAAAATCAAGGGCAATGGTGATATATATATGCGGATTAGACACCAAAACAAAAAACAAGCTCAACAAATGGCTACAAATTAAGCAAAGTGTTTAGTGATAGCATCAGATTCCTAATTGATGGAGAAAGGTTTGTAGGCAAGAAAAGCTGCTTCTAGGAGATTGTCAAGTGTTTTCGCTCGACGATTCCATTCTTGGGTGGTTGGTTTGGCCCTTGTTCCTGTAACTCGAATCCTAGCCCGATATATCACATTTTAATTTTACACCATTGTGAACCTTACGCCGTTTTTACTTTCTGATCGAGGTTCTCGGCATTGAAAAGTCTTCGTAAACTAAATCACATGCGTATATGTTGTCTTTTAAGAGATATACAGTCAAGAAAATCAAGGGCAATGGTGATAAATATGCGGCTTAGACATAAAAAAAAACCTCAACAAATGGCTACAAATTAAGGAATGTGTTTAGTGACGGCATCAGATTCCTAATTGATGGAGAAAGGTCTGGAGGCAAGAAAAGCTGCTTCTAGGAGATTGTCAAGTGTTTTCGCTCGACGATTCCATTCTTGGGTGGTTGGTTTGGCCCTTGTTCCTGTAACTCGAATCTTAGCCCGGTATATCCCATTTTAATTTTACACCAATGTGAACCTTATGCCTTTTTTACTCTCTGATTGGGGTTCTCGGCATTGAAAAATCTTCGTAAACTAAATCACACGTGTATATGTTGACATTTAAGAGATATACAGTCAAGAAAATCAAGGGAAATGGTGATATATATGCGGATTAGACACAAAAAAAACACTCAACATAAGGCTACAATTTAAGGAATGTGTTTAGTGACGGCATCAGATTTCTAATTGATGGAGAAAGGTCTGGTGATAAGAAAAGTTGATTCTAGGAGGTTGTCAAGTGTTTTCGCTCGACGATTCAATTCTTGGGTGGTTGCTTTGGCCCTTGTTCCTGTAACTCGAATCCTAGCCCATAATATCCCATTTTAATTTTACACCATTGTGAACCTTACGCCTTTTTTACTCTATGATCGAGGTTCACGGCATTGAAAAATCTTCGTAAACTAAATCACACGTGTATATGTTGACATTTAAGAGATATACAATCAAGAAAATCAAGGGCAATGGTGATATATATATATATGCGGATTAGACACCAAAACAAAAAAAAACCTCAACAAATGGATACAAATTAAGGAATGTGTTTAGTGACGGCATTAGATTCCTAATTGATGCAGAAAGGTCTGGAGGCAAGAAAAGCTGCTTCAAAGAGATTGTCAAGTGTTTTCGCTCGACGATTCCATTCTTGGGTGGTTGGTTAGGCCCTTGTTTTTGTAACTCGAATCCTAGCCCGGTATATCCCATTTTAATTTTACACCATTGTGAACCTTACGCCTCTTTTACTCTCTGATTGAGGTTCTCGGCTTTGAAAAATCTTCGTAAACTAAATCACACGTGTATATGTTGACATTTAAGAGATATACAGTCAACAAAATCAAGGGCAATGGTGATATATATGCGGGTTAGACACAAAAAAAAACCACTCAACAAATGGCTACAATTTAAGCAATGCGTTTAGTGACGGCATCAGATTCCTAATTGATGGAGAAAGGTCTGGTGGCAAGAAAAGCTGCTTCTAGGAGGTTGTCCAGTGTTTTCGCTCGAAGATTCCACTCTTGGGTGGTTGGTTTGGCACTTGTTCCTGTAACTCGAATCCTAGCCTGGTATATCCCATTTTAATTTTACACCATTGTGAACCTTACGCCTTTTTTACTCTCTAATCGAGGTTCTCGGCATTGAAAACTATTCGTAAAGTAAATCACATACGTTTATGTTGACATTTAAGAGATATACAGTCAAGAAAATCAAGGGCAATGGTGACATATATGCGGATTAGACACAAAAAAACACTCAACAAATGGCTACAATTTAAGGAATGTGTTTAGTGACAGCATCAGATTCCTAATTGATGGAGAAAGGTCTTGTGTCTAGAAAAGCTGCTTCTAGGAGGTTGTCAAGTGTTTTCGCTCGACGATTCCATTCTTGAGTGGTTGGTTTCACCCTTGTTCATGTAACTCGAATCCTAGCCCGGTATATCCCATTTTAATTTTACACCACTGAGAACCTTACGCCTCTTTTACTCTCTGATCGATGTTCTCGGCATTGAAAAATCTTCGTAAACTAAATCACACGTGTATATGTTGACATTTAAGAGATATACAGTCAAGAAAATCAAGGGCAATGGTGATATATATGCGGATTAGACAAAAAAAAACCAATCAATAAATGGCTACAATTTAAGGAATGTGTTTAGTGACGGCATTAGATTCCTAATTGATGCAGAAAGGTCTGGTGTCAACAAAAGTTGCTTCTAGGAGGTTGTCAAGTGTTTTCGCTCGACGATTCCATTCTTGGGTGGTTGGTTTGGCCCTTGTTCCTATAACTCGAATCCTAGCCTGATATATCCCATTTTAATTTTACACCATTGTGAACCAAACGCCTTTTTTACTCTCTGATCGAGGTTATCGGCATTGAAAAATCTTCATAAACTAAATCACACGTGTATATGTTGACATTTAAGAGATATACAGTCAAGAAAATCAAGAGCAATGGTGATATATATGCGGATTAGACACAAAAAAAAACACTCAAAATATGGCTACAATTTAAGGAATGTGTTTAGTGACGGCATCAGATTTCTAATTGATCGAGAAAGGTCTGGTGGCAAGAAAAACTGCTTCTAGGAGGTTGTTAAGTGTTTTCGCTCGACGATTCAATTCTTGGGTGGTTGCTTTGGCCCTTATTCATGTAACTCGAATCCTAGCCCAGAATATCCCATTTTAATTTTACACCATTGTGAACCTTACGCCTTTTTTAATCTCTGATCGAAGTTCACGGCATTGAAAAATCTTCGTAAACTAAATCACACGTGTATATGTTGACATTTAAGAGATATATAGTCAAGAAAATCAAGGTCAATGGTGATATATATGCGGATTAGACACCAAAAAAAAACACTCAACAAATGGCTACAATTTAAGGAATGTGTTTAGTGACGGCATCAGATTCCTAATTGATGGAGAAAGGTCTGGTGGCAACAAAAGCTGCTTCTAGGAGGTTGTCAAGTGTTTTCGCTCGACGGTTCTATTCTTGGGTGGTTGGTTTGGCCGTTGTTCCTATAACTCGAATCCTAGCTCGGTATATCCCATTTTAATTTTACACCATTGTGAACCTTACGCCACTTTTACTCTTTGATCGTTGTTCTCGGCTTTGAAAAATCTTCATAAACTAAATCAGACGTGTATATGTTGACATTTAAGAAATATACAGTCTAGAAAATCAAGGGCAGTGGTGATATATATGCGGATTAGACACACAAAAAAACACTTAACAAATGGCTACAATTTAAGGAATGTGTTTAGTGACGGCATCAGATTCCTAATTGATGGAGAAAGGTCTGGTGGCAACAAAAGCTGCTTCTAGGAGGTTGTCAAGTGTTTTCGCTCGACGATTCCATTCTTGGGTGGTTGGTTTGGCCCTTGTTCCTGTAACTCAAATCCTAGCCCAGAATATCCCATTTTAATTTTACACCATTGTGAACCTTACGCCCTTTTTACTCTCTGATCGAGGTTCACGGCATTGAAAAATCTTCGTAAACTAAATCACACGTGTATATGTAGACATTTAACAGATATACAGTCAAGAAAATCAAGGACAATGGTGATATATATATATGCGGATTAGACACCAAAACAAAAAAAACGTCAACAAATGGCTACAAATTAAGGAATATGTTTAGTGACGGCATCAGATTCCTAATTGATGGAGAAATGTCTGGAGGCAAGAAAAGCTGCTTCTAGGAGATTGTCAAGTGTTTTCGCTCGACGATTCCATTCTTGGGTGGTTGGTTTGGCCCTTGTTCCTGTAACTCGAATCCAAGCCCGGTATATCACATTTTAATTTTACACCATTGTGAACCTTACGCCTTTTTTACTCTCTGATCGAGGTTCTCGGCATTGAAAACTCTTCGTAAACTAAATCACATGCGTATATGTTGACATTTAAGAGATATACAGTCAAGAAAATCAAGGGCAATGGTGATATATATGCGGATTAGACACAAAAAAAACCTCAACAAATGGCTACAAATTAAGGAATGTGTTTAGTGACGGCATCAGATTCCTAATTGATGGAGAAAGGTCTGGAGGCAAGAAAAGCTGCTTCTAGGAGATTGTCAAGTGTTTTCGCTCGACGATTCCATTCTTGGGTGGTTGGTTTGGCCCTTGTTCCTGTAACTCGAATCCAAGCCCGGTATATCACATTTTAATTTTACACCATTGTGAACCTTGCGCCTTTTTTACTCCCTGATCGAGGTTCTCGGCATTGAAAACTCTTCATAAACTAAATCACATGCGTATATGTTGACATTTAAGAGATATACAGTCAAGAAAATCAAGGGCAATGGTGATATATATGCGGATTAGACACAAAAAAAACCATAACAAATGGCTACAAATTAAGGAATGTGTTTAGTGATGGCATCAGATTCCTAATTGATGGAGAAAGGTCTGGAGGCAAGAAAAGCTGCTTCTAGGAGATTGTCAAGTGTTTTCGCTCGACGATTCCATTCTTGGGTCGTTGGTTTCGCCCTTGTTCCTGTAACTCGAATCCTAGCCCGGTATATCCCATTTTAATTTTACACCATTGTGAACCTTATGCCTTTTTTACTCTCTGATTGAGGTTCTCGGCATTGAAAAATCTTCGTAAACTAAATCACATGTGTATATGTTGACATTTAAAAGATATACAGTCAAGAAAATCAAGGGCAATGGTGATATATATGCGGATTAGACACAAAAAAAAACACTCAACAAATAGCTACAGTATAAGGAATGTGTTTAGTGACGGCATCAGATTCCTAATTGATGGAGAAAGGTCTTGTGGCAAGAAATGCTGCATTTAGGAAGTTGTCAAGTGTTTTCGCTTGACGATTCCATTCTTGGGTGGTTGGTTTGGCCCTTGTTCCTGTAACTCGAATCCTAGCCCGGTATATCCCATTTTAATTTTACACCATTGTGAACCGTACGCCTTTTTTACTCTCTGATCGAGGTTATCGGTATTGAAAAATCTTCGTAAACTAAATCACACGTGTATATGTTGACATTTAAGAGATATGCAGTCAAGAAAATCTAGGGAAATGGTGATATATATGCGGATTAGACACCAAAAAAAACACTCAACATATGGCTACAATTTAAGGAATGTGTTTAGTGACGGCATCAGACTTCTAATTGATGGAGAAAGGTCTGGTGGCAAGAAAAGTTGATTCTAGGAGGTTGTCAAGTGTTTTGGCTCGACTATTCAATTCTTGGGTGCTTGCTTTGGCCCTTGTTCCTGTAACTCGAATCCTAGCACATAATATCCCATTTTAATTTTATACCATTGTGAACCTTACGCCTTTTTTACTCTCTGATCGAGGTTCACGGCATTGAAAAATCTTCGTAAACTAAATCACACGTGTATATGTTGACATTTAAAAGATATACAGTCAAGAAAATCAAGGGCAATGGTGATATATATGCGGATTAGACACCAAAACAAAAAAAAACCTCAACAAATGGATACAAATTAAGGAATGTGTTTAGTGACGGCATCAGATTCCTAATTGATGCAGAAAGGTCTGGAGGCAAGAAAAGCTGCTTCAAGGAGATTGTCAAGTGTTTTCGCTCGACGATTCCATTCTTAGGTGGTTGGTTAGGCCCTTGTTCCTGTAACTCGAATCCTAGCCCGGTATATCCCATTTTAATTTTACACCATTGTGAACCTTATGCCTTTTTTACTCTCTGATTGAGGTTCTCGGCATTGAAAAATCTTCATAAACTAAATAACACGTGTATATGTTGACATTTAAGAGATATACAGTCAAGAAAATCAAGGGCAATGGTGATATATATGCGGATTAGACACCAAAAAAAACACTCAACAAATGGCTATAATTTAAGGAATGTGTTTAGTGATGGCATCAAATTCCTAATTGATGGACAAAGGTCTGGTGGCAACAAAAGCTGCTTCTAGGAGGTTGTCAAGTGTTTTCGCTCGACGATTCCATTCTTGGGTGGTTGGTTTGGCCCTTGTTCCGGTAACTCGAATCCTAGCCCGGTATATCCCATTTTATATTTACACCATTGTGAACCTTACGCCTTTTTTACTCTCTGATCGAGGTTCTCGGCATTGAAAAATCTTCGTAAACTAAATCACACGCATATATGTTGACATTTAAGAGATATACAGTCAAGAAAATCAAGGGCAATGGTGATATATATGCGGATTAGACACAAAAAAAAAACACTCAACAAATGGCTACAATTTTAGGAATGTGTTTAGTGATGGCATCAGATTCCTAATTGATGGAGAAAGGTCTGGTGGCAAGAAAAGCTGCTTCTAGGAGGTTGTCAAGTGTTTTCGCTCGACGATTCCATTCTTGGGTTGTTGGTTTGTCCCTTGTTCCTGTAACTCGAATCCTAGCCATGTATATCACATTTTAATTTTACACCATTGTGAACCTTACGCCTTTTTTACTCTCTGATCGAGGTTCTCGGCATTGAAAACTATTCGTAAACTAAATCACATGCGTATATGTTGACATTTAAGAGATATACAGTCAAGAAAATCAAGGGCAATGGTGATATATATGCGGATTAGACACAAAAAACACTCAACAAATGGCTACAATTTAAGGAATGTGTTTAGTGACGGCATCAGATTCCTAATTGATGGAGAAAGGTTTGGTGGCAAGAAAAGCTGCTTCTAGGAGGTTGTTAAGTGTTTTCGCTCGACGATTCCATTCTTGGGTGGTTGGTTTGGCACTTGTTCCTGTAACTCGAATCCTAGCCCGGTATATCCCATTTTCATTTTACACCATTGTGAACCTTACGCCTTTTTTACTCTCTGATCGAGGTTCTCGGCATTGAAAACTATTCGTAAACTAAATCACATGCGTATATGTTGACATTTAAGAGATATACAGTCAAGAAAATCAAGGGCAATGGTGATATATATGCGGATTAGACACACAAAAAACACTCAACAAATGGCTATAATTTAAGGAATGTGTTTATTGACAGCATCAGATTCCTAATTGATGGAGAAAGGTCTTGTGGCAAGAAAAGCTACATCTAGGAGGTTGTCAAGTGTTTTCGCTCGACGATTCCATTCTTGAGTGGTTGGTTTCGCCCTTGTTCCTGTAACTCGAATCCTAGCCCGGTATATCCCATTTTAATTTTACACCATTGTGAACCTTACGCCTTTTTTACTCCCTGATCGAGGTTCTCGCCATTGAAAAATCTTCGTAAACTAAATCACACGTGTATATGTTGACATTTAAGAGATATACAGTCAAGAAAATCAAGGGCAATGGTGATATATATGCGGATTAGACACACAAAAAACACTCAACAAATGGCTATAATTTAAGGAATGTGTTTATTGACAGCATCAGATTCCTAATTGATGGAGAAAGGTCTTGTGGCAAGAAAAGCTACATCTAGGAGGTTGTCAAGTGTTTTCGCTCGACGATTCCATTCTTGAGTGGTTGGTTTCGCCCTTGTTCCTGTAACTCGAATCCTAGCCCGGTATATCCCATTTTAATTTTACACCATTGTGAACCTTACGCCTTTTTTACTCCCTGATCGAGGTTCTCGGCATTGAAAAATCTTCGTAAACTAAATCACACGTGTATATGTTGACATTTAATAGATATACAGTCAAGAAAATCAAGGGCAATGGTGATATATATGCGGATTAGACAAAAAAAACACTCAACAAATGGCTACAATTTAAGGAATTTGTTTAGTGACGGCATCAGATTCCAAATTGATGCAGAAAGGTCTGGTGGCAACAAAAGCTGCTTCTAGGAGGTTGTCAAGTGTTTTCGCTCGACGATTCCATTCTTGGGTGGTTGGTTTGGCCCTTGTTCCTATAACACGAATCCTAGCCCAGAATATCCCATTTTAATTTTAGACCATTGTGAACCTTACGCCTTTTTTACTCTCTGATCGAGGCTCACGACTTTGAAAAATCTTCGTAAACTAAATCACACGTATATATGTTGACATTTAAGAGATATACAGTCAAGAAAATCAAGGGCAATGGTGATATATATGCGGATTAGACACAAAAAAAAAAACACTCAACAAATGGCTACAATTTAAGGAATGTGTTTAGTGACGGCATCAGATTCCTAATTGATGGAGAAAGGTCTGGTGGCAAGAAAAGCTGCTTCTAGGAGGTTGTCAAATGTTTTCGCTCGACGATTCCATTCTTGGGTGGTTGGTTTGGCCCTTGTTCCTGTAACTCGAATCCTAGCCAGGTATATCCCATTATAATTTTACACCATTGTGAACCTTATGCCTTTTTTACTCTCTGATTGAGGTTCTCGGCATTAAAAAATCCTCGTAAACTAAATCACACGTGTATATGTTGACATTTAAGATATATTCAGTCAAGAAAATCAAGGGCAATGGTGATATATATGCGGATTAGACACAAAAAAAAAAACACTCAACAAATGGCTACAAATTAAGGATTTTGTTTAGTGACGGCATCAGATTCCTAATTGATGGAGAAAGGTCTGGTGGCAACAAAAACTGCTTCTAGGAGGTTGTCAAGTGTTTTCGCTCGACGATTCCATTATTGGGTGGTTCGTTTGGCCCTTGTTCCTGTAACTCAAATCCTAGCCCAGAATATCCCATTTTAATCTTACACCATTGTGAACCTTACGCCTTTTTTACTCTCTGATCGAGGTTCACGGAATTGATAAAATCTTCGTAAACTAAATCACACGTGTATATGTTGACATTTATGAGATATACAGTCAAGAAAATCAAGGGCAATGGTGATATATATATGCGGATTAGACACCAAAATAAAAAAACCTCAACAAATGGCTACAAATTAAGGAATGTGTTTAGTGACGGCATCAGATTCCTAATTGATGGAGAAAGGTCTGGAGGCAAGAAAAGCTGCTTCTAGGAGATTGTCAAGTGTTTTCGCTCGACGATTCCATTCTTGGGTGGTTGGTTTGGCCCTTGTTCCGGTAACTCGAATCCTAGCCCGGTATATCCCATTTTATATTTACACCATTGTGAACCTTACGCCTTTTTTACTCTCTGATCGAGGTTCTCGGCATTGAAAAATCTTCGTAAACTAAATCGCACGCATATATGTTGACATTTAAGAGATATACAGTCAAGAAAATCAAGGGCAATGGTGATATATATGCGGATTAGACACAAAAAAAAAACACTCAACAAATGGCTACAATTTTAGGAATGTGTTTAGTGACGGCATCAGATTCCTAATTGATGGAGAAAGGTCTGGTGGCAAGAAAAGCTGCTTCTAGGAGGTTGTCAAGTGTTTTCGCTCGACGATTCCATTCTTGGGTTGTTGGTTTGGCCCTTGTTCCTGTAACTCGAATCCTAGCCATGTATATCACATTTTAATTTTACACCATTGTGAACCTTACCCCTTTTTTACTCTCTGATCGAGGTTCTCGGCATTGAAAACTATTCGTAAACTAAATCACATGCGTATATGTTGACATTTAAGAGATATACAGTCAAGAAAATCAAGGGCAATGGTGATATATATGCGGATTAGACACAAAAAACACTCAACAAATGGCTACAATTTAAGGAATGTGTTTAGTGACGGCATCAGATTCCTAATTGATGGAGAAAGGTTTGGTGGCAAGAAAAGCTACTTCTAGGAGGTTGTTAAGTGTTTTCGCTCGACGATTCCATTCTTGGGTGGTTGGTTTGGCACTTGTTCCTGTAACTCGAATCCTAGCCCGGTATATCCCATTTTCATTTTACACCATTGTGAACCTTACGCCTTTTTTACTCTCTGATCGAGGTTCTCGGCATTGAAAACTATTCGTAAACTAAATCACATGCGTATATGTTGACATTTAAGAGATATACAGTCAAGAAAATCAAGGGCAATGGTGATATATATGCGGATTAGACACACAAAAAACACTCAACAAATGGCTATAATTTAAGGAATGTGTTTATTGACAGCATCAGATTCCTAATTGATGGAGAAAGGTCTTGTGGCAAGAAAAGCTACATCTAGGAGGATGTCAAGTGTTTTCGCTCGACGATTCCATTCTTGAGTGGTTGGTTTCGCCCTTGTTCCTGTAACTCGAATCCTAGCCCGGTATATCCCATTTTAATTTTACACCATTGTGAACCTTACGCCTTTTTTACTTCCTGATCGAGGTTCTCGGCATTGAAAAATCTTCGTAAACTAAATCACACGTGTATATGTTGACATTTAATAGATATACAATCAAGAAAACCAAGGGCAATGGTGATATATATGCGGATTAGACAAAAAAAAACACTCAACAAATGGCTACAATTTAAGGAATTTGTTTAGTGACGGCATCAGATTCCTAATTGATGCAGAAACGTCTGGTGGCAACAAAAGCTGCTTCTAGGAGGTTGTCAAGTGTTTTCACTCGACGATTCCATTCTTGGGTGGTTGGTTTGTCCCTTGTTCCTATAACACGAATACTAGCCCGGTATATCCCATTTTAATTTTACACCATTGTGAACCAAACGCCTTTTTTACTCTCTGATCGAGGTTATCGGCGTTGAAAAATCTTCATAAACTAAATCACACGTGTATATGTTGACATTTAACAGATATACAGTCAAGAAAATCAAGATCAATGGTGATATATATGCGGATTAGACACAAAAAAAAACAACTCAACATATGGCTACAATTTAAGGAATGTGCTTAGTGACGGCATCAGATTTCTAATTGATCGAGAAAGGTCTGGTGGCAAGAAAAGATGCTTCTAGGAGGTTGTTAAGTGTTTTTGCTCGACAATTCAATTCTTGGGTGGTTGTTTTGGCCCTTGTTCATGTAACTCGAATCCTAGCCCAGAATATCCCATTTTAATTTTAGACCATTGTGAACCTTACGCCTTTTTTACTCTCTGATCGAGGTTCACGACTTTGAAAAATCTTCGTAAACTAAATCACACGTATATATGTTGACATTTAAGAGATATACAGTCAAGAAAATCAAGGGCAATGGTGATATATATGCGGATTAGACACAAAAAAAAAACACTCAACAAATGGCTACAATTTAAGGAATGTGTTTAGTGACGGCATCAGATTCCTAATTGATGGAGAAAGGTCTGGTGGCAACAAAAACTGCTTCTAGGAGGTTGTCAAATGTTTTCGCTCGACGATTCCATTATTGGGTGGTTCGTTTGGCCCTTGTTCCTGTAACTCAAATCCTAGCCCAGAATATCCCATTTTAATCTTACACCATTGTGAACCTTACGCCTTTTTTACTCTCTGATCGAGGTTCACGGAATTGAAAAATCTTCGTAAACTAAATCACACGTGTATATGTTGACATTTATGAGATATACAGTCAAGAAAATCAAGGGCAATGGTGATATATATATGCGGATTAGACACCAAAATAAAAAAAACCTCAACAAATGGCTACAAATTAAGGAATGTGTTTAGTGACGGCATCAGATTCCTAATTGATGGAGAAAGGTCTGGAGGCAAGAAAAGTTGCTTCTAGGAGATTGTCAAGTGTTTTCGCTCGACGATTCCATTCTTGGGTGGTTGGTTTGGCCCTTGTTCCGGTAACTCGAATCCTAGCCCGGTATATCCCATTTTAATTTTACACCATTGTGAACCGTATGCCTTTTTTACTCTCTGATTGAGGTTCTCGGCATTGAAAAATCTTCGTAATCTAAATCACACGTGTATATGTTGACATTTAAGAGATATACAGTCAAGAAAATCTAAAGCAATGGTGATATATATGAGGATTAGACAACAAAAAAATCACTCAACAAATGGCTACAATTTAAGGAATGTGTTTAGTGACGGCATCAGATTCCTAATTGATGGAGAAAGGTCTGGTGGCAAGAAAAGCTGCTTCTAGGAGGTTGTCAAGTGTTTTCGCTCGACGATTCCATTCTTGGGTGGTTGGTTTGGCCCTTGTTCCGGTAACTCGAATCCTTGCCCGATATATCCCATTTTAATTTTACACCATTGTGTACCTTACGCCTTCTTTACTCTCATATTGAGGTTCTCAGCATTGAAAAATCTTTGTAAACTAAATCGCACGCGTATATGTTGACATTTAAGAGATATACAGTCAAGAAAATTAAGGATAATGGTGATATATATGCGGATTAGACACAAAAAAAACACTCAACAAATGGCTACAATTTAAGGAATGTGTTTAGTGACGCATCAGATTCCTAATTGATGGAGAAAGGTCTTGTGGCAAGAAAATCTGCTTCTAGGAGGTTGTCAAGTGTTTTCGCTCGACGATTCCATTCTTGGGTGGTTGGTTTGGCCCTTGTTCCTGTAACTCGAATCCTAGCCCGGTATATCTCGTTTTAATTTTACACCATTGTGAACCATACGCCTTTTTTACTTTCTGATCGAGGTTATCGGCATTGAAAAATCTTCGTAAACTAAATCACACGTGTATATGTTGACATTTAAGAGATATACAGTCAAGAAAATCAAGGGAAATGGTGATATATATGCGGATTAGACACAAAAAAAAACATTTAACATATGGCTACAATTTAAGGAATGTGTTTAGTGACGGCATCAGATTCCTAATTAATGGAGAAAGGTCTGGTGGCAAGAAAAGCTGCTTCTAGGAGGTTGTCAAGTGTTTTCGCTCGAGGATTCCATTCTTAGGTGGTTGGTTTGGCCCTTGTTCCGGTAACTCGAATCCTAGCCCGGTATATCCCATTTTAATTTTACCCCATTGTGAACCTTACGTCTTTTTTACTGTCTGGTCGAGGTTCTCGGCATTGAAAAATCTTCATAAACTAAATCACATGCGTATATGTTGACATTTAAAATATATACAGTCAAGAAAATCAAGGGCAATGGTGATATATATGCGGAATAGACACCAACAAAAAAACACTCAACAAATGGCTACTATTTAAGGAATGTGTATAGTGACGGCATGAGATTCCTAATTGATGGAGAAAGGTCTTGTGGCAAGAAAAGCTGCTTCTAGGAGGTTGTCAAGTGTTGTCGCTCGACGATTCCATTCTTGGGTGGTTGGTTTGGCCCTTGTTCCTGTAACTCGAATCCTAGCCCGGTATATCACATTTTAATTTTACACCATTGTGAACCTTACGCCTTTTTTACTCTCTGATCGAGGTTCTCGGCATTGAAAAATCTTCGTAAACTAAATCACATGCGTATATGTTGACATTTAAAATATATACAGTCAAGAAAATCAAGGGCAATGGTGATATATATGCGGATTAGACACAAAAAAAACACTCAACAAATGGCTACAATTTAAGTAATGTGTTTAGTGACGGCATCAGATTCCTAATTAATGGAGAAAGGTCTGGTGGCAAGAAAAGCTGCTTCTAGGAGGTTGTCAAGTGTTTTCGCTCGATGATTCCATCCTTGGGTGGTTGGTTTGGCCCTTGTTCCTGTAACTCGAATCCTAGCCCGGTATATCCCATTTTAATTTTACACCATTATGAACCTTACACCTTTTTTACTCTCTGATCGAGGTTCTCGGCATTGAAAAATCTTCGTAAACTAAATCACATGTGTATATGTTGACGTTCAAGAGATATACAGTCAAGAAAATCAAGGGCAACGGTGATATATATGCGGAATAGACACCAACAAAAAAACACTCAACAAATGGCTACTATTTAAGGAATGTGTTTAGTGACGGCATCAGATTCCTAATTGATGGAGAAAGGTCTTGTGGCAAGAAAAGATGCTTCTAGGAGGTTGTCAAGTGTTTTCGCTTGACGATTCCATTCTTGGGTGGTTGGTTTCGCCCTTGTTCCTGTAACTCGAATCCTAGCCCGGTATATCCCATTTTAATTTTACACCATTATGAACCTTAAGCCTCTTTTACTCTCTGATCGATGTTCTCGGCATTGAAAAATCTTCGTAAACTAAATCACACGTGTATATCTTGACATTTAAGAGATATACAGTCAAGAAAATCAAGGGGAATGGTGATATATATGCGGATTAGACACACAAAAAAAACACTCAACAAATGGCTACAATTTAAGGAATGTGTTTAGTGACAACATCAGATTCCTAATTGATGGAGAAAGGTCTGGTGGCAAGAAAAGCTGCTTCTAGGAGATTGTCAAGTGTTTTTGCTCGTCGATTCCATTCTTGGATGGTTGGTTTGGCCCTTGTTCCTGTTACTCGAATCCTAGCCCGATATATCCCATTCTAATTTTACACCATTGTGAACCTTACGCCTTTTTTACTCTCTGATCGAGGTTCTCAGCATTGAAAAATCTTCGTAAACTAAATCACACGTGTATATGTTGACATTTAAGAGATATACAGTCAAGAAAATCAAGGGCAGTGGTGATATATATGCGGATTAGACACAAAAAAAAACACTCAACAAATGGGTACAATTTAAGGAATGTGTTTAGTGACGGCATCAGATTCCTAATTGATGGAGAAAGGTCTGGTGGCAAGAAAAGCTGCTTCTAGGAGGTTGTCAAGTGTTTTCGCTCGACATTTCCATTCTTGGGTGGTTGTTTTGGCTCTTATTCCTGTAACTCGAATCCTAGCCTGGTATATCCCGTTTTAATTTTACACCATTGTGAACCTTCCTCCTTTTTTACTCTCTGATCAAAGTTCTCGGCATTCAAAAATCTTCGTAAACTAAATCAGACGTGTATATGTTGACATTTAAGAGATATACAGTCAAGAAAATCAAGGGCAATGGTGATATATATTCGGATTACACACAAAAAAAAACACTCAACAAATGGCTACAATTTAAGGAATGTGTTTAGTGACGGCATCAAATTCCTAATTAATGGAGAAAGGTCTGGTGGCAAGAAAAGCTGCTTCTAGGAGGTTGTCAAGTGTTTTCGCTCGACGATTCCATTCTTGGGTGGTTGGTTTGGCCCTTGTTCCTGTAACTCGAATCCTAGCCCGGTATATCCCATTTTAATTGCACACCATTATGAACCTTACGCCTTTTTTACTCTCTGATCGAGGTTCTCGGCATTGAAAAATCTTCCTAAACAAAATCACACATGTATATGTTGAAATTTAAGAGATATACAGTCAAGAAAATCAAGGGCAGTGGTGATATATATGCGAAATAGACACCAACAAAATAACACTCAACAAATGGCTACTATTTAAGGAATGTGTTTAGTGACGGCATCAGATTCCTATTTGATGGAGAAAGGTCTTGTGGCAAGAAAAGCTGCTTCTAGGAGGTTGTCAAGTGTTTTCGCTCGACGATTCCATTCTTGGGTGGTTGGTTTCGCCCTTCGTTCCTGTAACTCGAATCCTAGCCCGTATATGCCATTTTAATTTTACACCATTGTGAACCTTACGCCTTTTTTACTCTCTGATCGATGTTCTCGGCATTGAAAAATCTTCGTAAACTAAATCACATGCGTATATGTTGACATTTAAGAGATATACAGTCAAGAAAATCAAGGGCAATGGTGATATATATGCGGATTAGACACAAAAAAAAAACACTCAACAAATGGCTACAATTTAAGGAATGTGTTTAGTGACGGCATCAGATTCCTAATTTATGGAGAAAAGTCTGGTGGCAAGAAAAGCTGCTTCTAGGAGGTTGTCAAGTGTTTTCGCTCAACATTTCCATTCTTGGGTGGTTGTTTTGGCTCTTATTCCTGTAACTCGAATCCTAGCCTGGTATATCCCGTTTTAATTTTACACCATTGTGAACCTTCCGCCTTTTTTACTTTCTGATCAAAGTTCTCGGCATTCAAAAATCTTCGTAAACTAAATCACACGTGTATATGTTGACATTTAAGAGATATACAGTCAAGAAAATCAAGGGCAATGGTGATATATATTCTGATTAGACACAAAAAAAAAACACTCAACAAATGGCTACAATTTAAGGAATGTGTTTAGTGATGGCATCAGATTCCTAATTAATGGAGAAAGGTCTAGTGGCAAGAAAAGCTGCTTCTAAGAGGTTGTCAAGTGTTTTCGCTCGACGATTGCATTCTTGGGTGGTTGGTTTGGCCCTTGTTCCTGTAACTCGAATCTTAGCCCGGTATATCCCCTTTTAATTGTACACCATTATGAACCTTACGCCTTTTTTACTCTCTGATCGAGATTCTCGGCATTGAAAAATCTTCGTAAACTAAATCACACATGTATATGTTGAAATTTAAGAGATATACAGTCAAGAAAATCAAGGGCAATGGTGATATATATGCGAAACAGACACCAACAAAAAAACACTCAACAAATGGCTACTATTTAAGGAATGTGTTTAGTGACGGCATCAGATTCCTAATTGATGGAGAAAGGTCTTGTGGCAAGAAAAGCTGCTTCTAGGAGGTTGTCAAGTGTTTTCGCTCGAGGATTCCATTCTTGGGTGGTTGGTTTCGCCCTTGTTCCTGTAACTCGAATCCTAGCCCGGTATATGCCATTTTAATTTTACACCATTGTGAACCTTACGCCTTTTTTACTCTCTGATCGATGTTCTCGGCATTGAAAAATCTTCGTAAACTAAATCACATGCGTATATGTTAACATTTAAGAGATATACAGTCAAGAAAATCAAGGGCAATGGTGATATATATGCGGATTAGACACAAAAAAAACGCTCAACAAATGGCTGGAATTTAAGGAATGTGTTTAGTGACGTAATCAGATTCCTAATTGATGGAGAAAGGTCTGGTGGCAAGAAAAGCTGCTTCTAGGAGTTTGTCAAGTGTTTTCGCTCGACGATTCCATTCTTGGGTGGTTGGTTTGGCCCTTGTTCCTGTAACTCGAATCCTAGCCGGAATATCACATTTTAATTTTACACCATTGTGAACCTTACGCCTTTTTAACTCTCTGATAGAGGTTCTCGGCATTGAAAAATCTTCGTAAACTAAATCACATGCGTATATGTTGACATTTAAGATATATACAGCCAAGAAAATCAAGGGCAATGGTGATATATATGCGGATTAGACACAAAAAAAAAACACTCAACAAATGTCTACAATTTAAGGAATTTGTTTAGTGACGGCATCAGATTCCTAATTAATGGAGAAAGGTCTGGTGGCAAGAAAAGCTGCTTCTAGGAGGTTGTCAAGTCTTTTCGCTCGACGATTCCATTCTTGGGTTGTTGGTTGACCCTTGTTCCTGTAACTCGAATCCTAGCCCCGTATATCCCATTTTAATTTTACACCATTATGAACCTTACGCCTTTTTTACTCTCTGATCGAGGTTCTCGGAATTGAAAAATCTTCGTAAACTAAATCGCACGCGTATATGTTGACATTTAAGAGATATACAGTCAAGAAAATCAAGAGCAATGGTGATATATATACGGAATAGACACCAACAAAAAAAAACACTCAACAAATGGCTACTATTTAAGGAATGTGTTTAGTGACGGCATCAGATTCCTAATTGATGGAGAAAGGTCGTGTGGCAAGAAAAGCTGCTTCTCGGAAGTTGTCAAGTGTTTTCGCTCGACGATTCCATTCTTGGGTGGTTGGTTTCGCCCTTGTTCCTGTAAATCGAATCCTATCCCGTTATATCCCATTTTAATTTTATACCACTGTGAACCTTAAGCATATTTTACTCTCTGATCGATGTTCTCGGCATTGAAAAATCTTCATAAACTAAATCACACGTGTATATCTTGACATTTAAGAGATATACAGTCAAGAAAATCAAGGGCAATGGTGATATATATGCGGATTAGACCCCAAAAAAAACACTCAACAAATGGCTACAAGTTAAGGAATGTGTTTAGTGATGGCTTCAGATTCCTAATTGATGGAGAAAGGTCTGGTGGCAAGAAAAGCTGCTTCTAGGAGGTTGTCAAGTGTTTTCGCTCGACGATTCCATTCTTGGGTGGTTTGTTTGGCCCTTGTTCTTGTAACTCGAATCCTAGCCCGGTATATCCCATTTTAATTTTACACCATTGTGAACCTTACGCCTTTTCTACTCTCTGATCGAGGTTTTCGGCATTAAAAAATCTTCGTAAACTAAATCACACATGTATATGTTGACATTTAAGAGATATACGGTCAAGAAAATAAAGGGCAATGGTGATATATATGCGGAATAGACACCAACAAAAAAAACTCAACAAATGGCTACTATTTAAGGAATGTGTTTACTGACGACATCTGATTCCTAATTGATGGAGAAAGGTCTTGTGGCAAGAAAAGTTGCTTCTAGGAGGTTGTCAAGTGTTTTCACTCGACGATTCCATTCTTGGGTGGTTGGTTTCGCCCTTGTTCATGTAACTCGAATCCTAGCCCGGTAACTCCCATTTTAATTTTACACCATTGTGAACCTTACGCCTCTTTTACTCTCTGATCGATGTTCTCGCCATTGAAAAATCTTCGTAAACTAAATCACACGTTTATATGTTGACATTTAAGAGATATACAGTCAAGAAAATCAAGGGCAATGGTGATATATATGCGGATTAGACACCAAAAAAAACACTCAACAAATGGCTACAATTAAAGGAATGTGTTTAGTGATGGCATCAGATTCCTAATTGATGCAGAAAGGTCTGGTGGCAACAAAAGCTGTTTCTAGGAGGTTGTCAAGTGTTTTCGCTCGACGATTTCATTCTTGGGTGGTTGGTTTGGCCCTTGTTCCTGTAACCCGAATCCTAGCCCGGTATATCCCATTTTAATTTTACACCATTGTGAACCTTACGCCTTTTTTACTCTCTGGTCGAGGTTCTCTGCATTGAAAAATCTTCGTAAACTAAATCACATGCGTATATTTTGACATTTAAGAGATATACAGTCAAGAAAATCAAGGGAAATGGTGATATATATGCGGATTAGACACACATAAAAACACTCAACAAAAGGCTACAAATTAAGGAATCTGTTTAGTTATGACATCAAATTCCTAATTGATGGAGAAAGGTCTAGTGGAAAGAAAAGCTGCTTCTAGGAGGTTGTCAAGTGTTTTTGCTCGACGATTCCATTCTTGGGTGGTTGGTTTGGCCCTTGTTCCTGTAACTCGAATCCTAGCCCGGTATATCCCATTTTAATTTTACACCATTGTGAACATTACACCCTTTTTACTCTCTGATCGTGGTTCTCGGCATTGAAAAATCTTCATAAACTAAATCACACGTGTATATGTAGACATTTAAGAGATATACACTCAAGAAAATCAAGGGCAATGGTGATATATATGCGGAATAGACACCAACAAATGGCTACTATCTAAGGTTTGTGTATAGTGACGGCATCAGATTCTTAGTTGATGGAGAAAGGTCTTGTGGCAAGAAAAGCTGCTTCTAGGAGGTTGCCAAGTGTTTTCGCTCGACCATTCCCTTCTTGGGTGGTTGGTTTGGCCCTTGTTCCGGTAACTCGAATCCAAGCCCGGTATATCCCATTTTAATTTTACACCATTGTGAACCTTACGCCTTTTTTACTCTCTGATCAAGGTTCTAGGCATTGAAAAATCTTTGTAAACTAAATCACACACGTATATGTTGATATTTAAGAGATATACAGTCAAGAAAAATCAAGGGCAATGGTGATATATATGCGGATTAGACACAAAAAAAACACTCAACAAATGGCTACAATTTAAGGAATGTGTTTAGTGACGGCATCAGATTCATAATTGATGGAGAAAGGTCTGGTGGCAAGAAGAGCTGCCTCTAGGAGTTTGTCAAGTGTTTTCGCTCGACGATTCCCTTCTTGGGTGGTTGGTTTGGCCCTTGTTCCTGTAACTCGAATCCTAGCCCGGTATATCACATTTTAATTTTACACCATTGTGAACCTTACGCCTTTTTTACTCTCTGATCGAGGTTCTCGGCATTGAAAAATCTTCGTAAACTAAATCACATGCGTATATGTTGACATTTAAGATATATACAGTCAAGAAAATCAAGGGCAATGGTGATATATATGCGGATTAGACACAAAAAAAACACTCAACAAATGGCTACAATTTAAGGAATGTGTTTAGTGACGGCATCAGATTCCTAATTGATGGAGAAAGGTCTGGTGGCAAGAAAAGCTGCTTCTAGGAGGTTGTCAAGTGTTTTCGCTCGACGATTCCATTCTTGGGTGGTTTGTTTGGCCCTTGTTCCTGTAACTCGAATCCTAGCCCGGTATATCCCATTTTAATTTTAGACCATTGTGAACCTTACGCCTTTTTTACTCTCTGATCGAAGTTCACGACTTTGAAAAATCTTCGTAAACTAAATCACACGTATATATGTTGACATTTAAGAGATATACAGTCAAGAAAATCAAGGGCAATGGTGATATATATGCGGAATAGACACAAACAAAAAAAACACTCAACAAATGGCTACTATTTAAGGAATGTGTTTAGTGACGGCATCAGATTCCTAATTGATGGAGAAAGGTCTTGTGACAAGAAAAGCTGCTTCTAGGAAGTTATCAAGTGTTTTCGCTCGACGATTTCATTCTTAGGTGGTTGGTTTCGCCCTTGTTCCTATAACTCGAATCCTAGCCCAGTATATCCCATTTTAATTTTACACCATTGTGAACCTTAAGCCTCTTTTACTCTCTGATCGATGTTCTCGGCATTGAAAAATCTTCGTAAACTAAATCACACGTGTATATCTTGACATTTAAGAGATATACAGTCAAGAAAATCAAGGGCAATGGTGATATATATGCGGATTAGACACCAAAAAAAACACTCAACAAATGGCTACAATTTAATGAATGTGTTTAGTGACGTCATCAGATTCCTAATTGATGGAGAAAGGTCTGGTGGCAACAAAAGCTGCTTCTAGGAGGTTGTCAAGTGTTTTCGCTCGACGATTTCATTCTTGGGTGGTTGGTTTGGCCCTTGTTCCTGTAACCCGAATCCTAGCCCGGTATATCCCATTTTAATTTTACACCATTGTGAACCATACGCATTTTTTTACTCTCTGATCGAGGTTCTTGGCATTGAAAAATCTTCGTAAACTAAATCACATGCGTATATGTTGACATTTAAGAGATATACAGTCAAGAAAATCAAGGGAAATGGTGATATATATGCGGATTAGACACAAAAAAAACACTCAACAAAAGGCTACAATTTAAGGAATGTGTTTAGTGATGGCCTCAAATTCCTAATTGATGGAGAAAGGTCTGGTGGCAAGAAAAGCTGCTTCTAGGAGGTTGTCAAGTGTTTTTGCTCGACGATTCCATTCTTGGGTGGTTGGTTTGGCCCTTGTTCCTGTAACTCGAATCCTAGCCCGGTATATCCCATTTTAATTTTACAACATTGTGAACTTTACACCTTTTTTACTCTCTGATCGTGGTTCTCGGCATTGAAAAATCTTCGTAAACTAAATCACACGTGTATATGTTGACATTTAAGAGATATACAGTCAAGAAAATCAAGGGCAATGGTGATATATATGCGGAATAGACAGCAACAAAAAAACACTCAACAAATGGCTTATATTTAAGGAATGTGTATAGTGACGGCATCAGATTCCTAATTGATGGAGAAAGGTCTTGTGGAAAGAAAAGCTGCTTCTAGGAGGTTGTCAAGTATTTTCGCTCGACGATTCCATTCTTGGGTGGTTGGTTTGGCCCTTGTTCCGGTAACTCGAATCCAAGCCCGGTATATCCCATTTTAATTTTACACCATTGTGAACCGTACGCCTTTTTACTCTCTGATCAAGGTTCTAGGCATTGAAAAATCTTCGTACACTAAATCACACACGTATATGTTGACATTTAAGAGATATACAGTCAAGAAAATTCAAGGGCAATGGTGATATATATGCGGATTAGACACAAAAAAAAAAAAAACACTCAACAAATGGCTATAATTTAAGGAATGTGTTTAGTGACGGCATCAGATTCCTAATTGATGGAGAAAGGTCTGGTGGCAAGAAAAGCTGCTTCTAGGAGTTTGTCAAGTGTTTTCGCTCGACGATTCCATTCTTGGGTGGTTGGTTTGGCCCTTGTTCATGTAACTCAAATCCTAGCCCGGTATATCCCATTTTAATTTTACACCATTGTGAACCTTACGCCTTTTTTACTTTCTGATCGAGGTTCCCGGCATTGAAAAATCTTCGTAAACTAAATCACATGCGTATATGTTGACATTTAAGATATGTACAGTCAAGAAAACCAAGGGCAATGGTGATATATATGCGGATTAGACACAAAAAAACACTCAACAAATGGCTACAATTTAAGGAATGTGTTTAGTGACGGCATCAGATTCCTAATTGATGGAGAAATGTCTGGTGGCAAGAAAAGCTGCTTCTAGGAGGTTGTCAAGTGTTTTCGCTCGACGATTCCATTCTTGGGTGGTTGGTTAGGCCCTTGTTCCTGTAACTCGAATCCTAGCCCGGTATATCCCATTTTAATTGTACACCATTATGAACCTTACGCCTTTTTTACTCTCTGATCGAGGTTCTCGGCATTCTAAAATCTTCGTAAACTAAATCACACGTGTATATGTTGATATTTAAGAGATATATAGACAAGAAAATGAAGGGCAATGGTGATATATATGCGGATTAGACACAAAAAAAACACTCAACAAATGGCTACAATTTAAGGAATGTGTTTAGTGACGGCATCAGATTCATAATTGATGGAGAAACGTCTGGTGGCAAGAAGAGCTGCCTCTAGGAGTTTGTCAAGTGTTTTCGCTCGACGATTCCCTTCTTGGGTGGTAGGTTTGGCCCTTGCTCCTGTAACTCGAATCCTAGCCCGGTATATCACATTTTAATTTTACACCATTGTGAACCTTATGCCTTTTTTACTCTCTGATCGAGGTTCTCGGCATTGAAAAATCTTCGTAAACTAAATCACATGCGTATATGTTGACATTTAAGATATATACAGTCAAGAAAATCAAGGGCAATGGTGATATATATGCGGATTAGACACAAAAAAAAACACTCAACAAATGGCTACAATTTAAGGAATGTGTTTAGTGACGGCATCAGATTCCTAATTGATGGAGAAAGGTCTGGTGGCAAGAAAAGCTGCTTCTAGGAGGTTGTCAAGTGTTTTCGCTCGACGATTCCATTCTTGGGTGGTTTGTTTGGCCCTTGTTCCTGTAACTCGAATCCTAGCCCGGTATATCCCATTTTAATTTTACACCATTGTGTACCTTACGCCTTTTCTACTCTCTGATCGAGGTTCTCGGCATTGAAAAATCTTCGTAAACTAAATCACACGTGTATATGTTGACATTTAAGAGATATACAGTCAAGAAAATCAAGGGCAATGGTGATATATAGGCGGAATAGACACCAACAAAAAAACACTCAACAAATGGCTTATATTTAAGGAATGTGTATAGTGACGGCATCAGATTCCTAATTGATGGAGAAAGGTCTTGTGGAAAGAAAAGCTGCTTCTAGGAGGTTGTCAAGTATTTTCGCTCGACGATTCCATTCTTGGGTGGTTGGTTTGGCCCTTGTTCCGGTAACTCGAATCCAAGCCAGATATATCCCATTTTAATTTTACACCATTGTGAACCGTACGCCTTTTTACTCTCTGATCAAGGTTCTAGGCATTGAAAAATCTTCGTACACTAAATCACACACGTATATGTTGACATTTAAGAGATATACAGTCAAGAAAATTCAAGGGCAATGGTGATATATATGCGGATTAGACACAAAAAAAAACACTCAACAAATGGCTATAATTTAAGGAATGTGTTTAGTGACGGCATCAGATTCCTAATTGATGGAGAAAGGTCTGGTGGCAAGAAAAGCTGCTTCTAGGAGTTTGTCAAGTGTTTTCGCTCGACGATTCCATTCTTGGGTGGTTGGTTTGGCCCTTGTTCCAGTAACTCAAATCCTAGCCCGGTATATCACATTTTAATTTTACACCATTGTGAACCTTACGCCTTTTTTACTCTCTGATCGAGGTTCTCGGCATTGAAAAATCTTCGTAAACTAAATCACATGCGTATATGTTGACATTTAAGATATGTACAGTCAAGAAAACCAAGGGCAATGGTGATATATATGCGGATTAGACACAAAAAAACACTCAACAAATGGCTACAATTTAAGGAATGTGTTTAGTGACGGCATCAGATTCCTAATTGATGGAGAAAGGTCTGGTGGCAAGAAAAGCTGCTTCTAGGAGGTTGTCAAGTGTTTTCGCTCGACGATTCCATTCTTGGGTGGTTGGTTTGGCCCTTGTTCCTGTAACTCGAATCCTAGCCCGGTATATCCCATTTTAATTGTACACCATTATGAACCTTACGCCTTTTTTACTCTCTGATCGAGGTTCTCGGCATTCTAAAATCTTCGTAAACTAAATCACACGTGTATATGTTGATATTTAAGAGATATATAGTCAAGAAAATGAAGGGAAATGGTGATATATATGCAGATTAGACACAAAAAAAACACTCAACAAATGGCTACAATTTAAGGAATGTGTTTAGTGACGGCATCAGATTCATAATTGATGGAGAAAGGTCTGGTGGCAAGAAGAGCTGCCTCTAGGAGTTTGTCAAGTGTTTTCGCTCGACGATTCCCTTCTTGGGTGGTTGGTTTGGCCCTTGTTCCTGTAACTCGAATCCTAGCCCGGTATATCACATTTTAATTTTACACCATTGTGAACCTTACGCCTTTTTTACTCTCTGATCGAGGTTCTCGGCATTGAAAAATCTTCGTAAACTAAATCACATGCGTATATGTTGACATTTAAGATATATACAGTCAAGAAAATCAAGGGCAATGGTGATATATATGCGGATTAGACACAAAAAAAACACTCAACAAATGGCTACAATTTAAGGAGTGTGTTTAGTGACGGCATCAGATTCCTAATTGATGGAGAAAGGTCTGGTGGCAAGAAAAGCTGCTTCTAGGAGGTTGTCAAGTGTTTTAGCTCGACGATTCCATTCTTGGGTGGTTTGTTTGGCCCTTGTTCCTGTAACTCGAATCCTAGCCCGGTATATCCCATTTTAATTTTACACCATTGTGTACCTTACGCCTTTTCTACTCTCTGATCGAGGTTCTCGGCTTTGAAAAATCTTCGTAAACTAAATCACACGTGTATATGTTGACATTTAAGAGATATACAGTCAAGAAAATCAAGGGCAATGGTGATATATATGCGGATTAGACACAAAAAAAAACACTCAACAAATGGCTACAATTTAAGGAATGTGTTTAGTGACGGCATCAGATTCCTAATTGATGGAGAAAGGTCTGGTGGCAAGAAAAGCTGCTTCTAGGAGGTTGTCAAGTGTTTTCGCTCGACGATTCCATTCTTGGGTGGTTGGTTTGGCCCTTGTTCCTGTAACTCGAATCCTAGCCCGGTATATCCCATTTTAATTGTACACCATTATGAACCTTACGCCTTTTCTACTCTCTGATCGAGGTTCTCGGCATTGAAAAATCTTCGTAAACTAAATCACACGTGTATATGTTGACATTTAAGAGATATACAGTCAAGAAAATCAAGGGCAATGGTGATATATATGCGGATTAGACACAAAAAAAACACTCAACAAATGGCTATAATTTAAGGAATGTGTTTAGTGACGGCATCAGATTCCTAATTGATGGAGAAAGGTCTGGTGGCAAGAAAAGCTGCTTCTAGGAGGTTGTTAAGTGTTTTCGCTCGACGAATCCCTTCTTGGGTGGTTGGTTTGGCCCTTGTTCCTGTAACTCGAATCCTAGCCGGGTATATCACATTTTAATTTTACACCATTGTGAACCTTACGCCTTTTTTACTCTCTGATCGAGGTTCTCGGCATTGAAAAATCTTCGTAAACTAAATCACATGCGTATATGTTGACATTTAAGATATATACAGTCAAGAAAATCAAGGGCAATGGTGATATATATGCGGATTAGACACAAAAAAAACACTCAACAAATGGCTACAATTTAAGGAATGTGTTTAGTGACGGCATCAGATTCCTAATTGATGGAGAAAGGTCTGGTGGCAAGAAAAGCTGCTTCTAGGAGGTTGTCAAGTGTTTTCGCTCGACGATTCCATTCTTGGGTGGTTTGTTTGGCCCTTGTTCCTGTAACTCGAATCCTAGCCCGGTATATCCCATTTTAATTTTACACCATTGTGTACCTTACGCCTTTTCTACTCTCTGATCGAGGTTCTCGGCATTGAAAAATCTTCGTAAACTAAATCACACGTGTATATGTTGACATTTAAGAGATATACAGTCAAGAAAATCAAGGGCAATGGTGATATATATGCGGAATAGACACAAACAAAAAAAACACTCAACAAATGGCTACTATTTAAGGAATGTGTTTAGTGACGGCATCAGATTCTTAATTGATGGAGAAAGGTCTTGTGACAAGAAAAGCTGCTTCTAGGAAGTTATCAAGTGTTTTCGCTCGACGATTCCATTCTTGGGTGGTTGGTTTCGCCCTTGTTCCTATAACTCGAATCCTAGCCCAGTATATCCCATTTTAATTTTACACCATTGTGAACCTTAAGCCTCTTTTACTCTCTGATCGATGTTCTCGGCATTGAAAAATCTTCGTAAACTAAATCACACGTGTATATCTTGACATTTAAGAGATATACAGTCAAGAAAATCAAGGGCAATGGTGATATATATATGCGGATTAGACACCAAAAAAAACACTCAACAAATGGCTACAATTTAATGAATGTGTTTAGTGACGTCATCAGATTCCTAATTGATGGAGAAAGGTCTGGTGGCAACAAAAGCTGCTTCTAGGAGGTTGTCAAGTGTTTTCGCTCGACGATTTCATTCTTGGGTGGTTGGTTTGGCCCTTGTTCCTGTAACCCGAATCCTAGCCCGGTATATCCCATTTTAATTTTACACCATTGTGAACCATACGCATTTTTTTACTCTCTGATCGAGGTTCTCGACATTGAAAAATCTTCGTAAACTAAATCACATGCGTATATGTTGACATTTAAGAGATATACAGTCAAGAAAATCAAGGGAAATGGTGATATATATGCGGATTAGACACAAAAAAAACACCCAACAAAAGGCTACAATTTAAGGAATGTGTTTAGTGATGGCCTCAAATTCCTAATTGATGGAAAAAGGTCTGGTGGCAAGAAAAGCTGCTTCTAGGAGGTTGTCAAGTGTTTTTGCTCGACGATTCCATTCTTGGGTGGTTGGTTTGGCCCTTGTTCCTGTAACTCGAATCCTAGCCCGGTATATCCCATTTTAATTTTACAACATTGTGAACTTTACACCTTTTTTACTCTCTGATCGTGGTTCTCGGCATTGAAAAATCTTCGTAAACTAAATCGCACGTGTATATGTTGACATTTAAGAGATATACAGTCAAGAAAATCAAGGGCAATGGTGATATATATGCGGAATAGACACCAACAAAAAAACACTCAACAAATGGCTTATATTTAAGGAATGTGTATAGTGACGGCATCAGATTCCTAATTGATGGAGAAAGGTCTTGTGGAAAGAAAAGCTGCTTCTAGGAGGTTGTCAAGTATTTTCGCTCGACGATTCCATTCTTGGGTGGTTGGTTTGGCCCTTGTTCCGGTAACTCGAATCCAAGCCCGGTATATCCCATTTTAATTTTACACCATTGTGAACCGTACGCCTTTTTACTCTCTGATCAAGGTTCTAGGCATTGAAAAATCTTCGTACACTAAATCACACACGTATATGTTGACATTTAAGAGATATACAGTCAAGAAAATTCAAGGGCAATGGTGATATATATATGGATTAGACACAAAAAAAAACACTCAACAAATGGCTATAATTTAAGGAATGTGTTTAGTGACGGCATCAGATTCCTAATTGATGGAGAAAGGTCTGGTGGCAAGAAAAGCTGCTTCTAGGAGTTTGTCAAGTGTTTTCGCTCGACGATTCCATTCTTGGATGGTTGGTTTGGCCCTTGTTCCTGTAACTCAAATCCTAGCCCGGTATATCACATTTTAATTTTACACCATTGTGAACCTTACGCCTTTTTTACTCTCTGATCGAGGTTCTCGGCATTGAAAAATCTTCGTAAACTAAATCACATGCGTATATGTTGACATTTAAGATATGTACAGTCAAGAAAACCAAGGGCAATGGTGATATATATGCGGATTAGACACAAAAAAACACTCAACAAATGGCTACAATTTAAGGAATGTGTTTAGTGACGGCATCAGATTCCTAATTGATGGAGAAAGGTCTGGTGGCAAGAAAAGCTGCTTCTAGGAGGTTGTCAAGTGTTTTCGCTCGACGATTCCATTCTTGGGTGGTTGGTTTGGCCCTTGTTCCTGTAACTCGAATCCTAGCCCGGTATATCCCATTTTAATTGTACACCATTAGGAACCTTACGCCTTTTTTACTCTCTGATCGAGGTTCTCGGCATTCTAAAATCTTTGTAAACTAAATCACACGTGTATATGTTGATATTTAAGAGATATATAGTCAAGAAAATGAAGGGCAATGGTGATATATATGCGGATTAGACACAAAAAAAACACTCAACAAATGGCTACAATTTAAGGAATGTGTTTAGTGATGGCATCAGATTCCTAATTGATGCAGAAAGGTCTGGTGGCAACAAAAGCTGCTTCTAGGAGGTTGTCAAGTGTTTTCGCTCGACGATTTCATTCTTGGGTGGTTGGTTTGGCCATTGTTCCTGTAACCCGAATTCCAGCCCGGTATATCCCATTTTAATTTTACGCCATTGTGAACCTTACGCCTTCTTTACTCTCTTATCGAAGTTCTCGGCATTGAAAAATCTTCGTAAACAATATCACACGTGTATATGTTGACATTTAAGAGATATACAGTCAAGAAAATCAAGGGCAATGGTGATATATATGCGGATTAGACACCAAAAAAAACACTCAACAAATATCTACAATTTAAGGAATGTGTTTAGTGACGGCATCAGATTCCTAATTGATGGAGAAAGGTCTGGTGGCAAGAAAAGTTGCTTCTAGGAGGTTGTCATGTGTTTTCGCTCGACGATTCCATTCTTAGGTGGTTGGTTTGGCCCTTGTTCCTGTAACTCGAATCCTAGCCCGGTATATCCCATTTTAATTTTACACCATTGTGAACCTTACGCCTTCTTTACTCTCTTATCGAGGTTCTCGGCATTGAAAAATCTTCGTAAACTAAATCACACGTGTATATGTTGACATTTAAGAGATATACAGTCAAGAAAATCAAGGGCAATGGTGATATATATGCGGAATAGACACCAACAAAAAAACACTCAACAAATGGCTACTATTTAAGGAATGTGTTTAGTGACGGCATCCGATTCCTAATTGATGGAGAAAGGTCTTGTGGCAAGAAAAGCTGCTTCGAGGAGGCTGTCAAGTGTTTTCGCTCGACGATTCCATTCTTGGGTGGTTGGTTTCGCCCTTGTTCATGTAACTCGAATCCTAGCCCAGAATATCTCATTTTAATTTTACACCATTGTGAACCTTACGCCTCTTTTACTCTCTGATCGATGTTCTCGGCATTGAAAAATCTTCGTAAACTAAATCACATGTGTATATGTTGACATTTAAGAGATATACAGTCAAGAAAATCAAGTGCAATGGTGATATATATGCGGATTAGACACCAAAAAAAACACTCAACAAATGGCTACAATTTAAGGAATGTGTTTAGTTACGGCATCAGATTCCTAATTGATGCAGAAAGGTCTGGTGGCAACAAAAGCTGCTTCTAGGAGGTTGTCAAGTGTTTTCGCTCGATGATTCCATCCTTGGGTGGTTGGTTTGGCCCTTGTTCTCGTAACTCGAATCCTAGCCCGGTATATCCCATTTTAATTTTACACAATTGTGAACCATACGCCTTTTTTACTCTCTGATCGAGGTTCACGGCATTGAAATATCTTCGAAAACTAAATTACACGTGTATATGTTGACATTTTAAGAGATATACAGTCAAGAAAATCAAGGGCAATGGTGATATATATGCGGATTAGACACCAAAACAAAAAAAAAACTCAACAAATGGCTACAATTTAAGGAATGTGTTATTGACGGCATCAGATTCCTAATTAGTGGAGAAAGGTCTGGAGGCAAGAAAAGCTGCTTCTAGGAGGTTGTCAAATGTTTTCGCTCGACGATTCCATTCTTGGGTGGGTGGTTTAGCCCTTGTTCCTGTAACTCGAATCCTAGCCCGGTATATCCCATTTTAATTTTACACATGCCTTTTTTACTCTCTAATTGAGGTTCTCGGCATTGAAAAATCTTCGAAAACTAAATCACACTTGTATATGTTGACATTTAAGAGATATACAGTCAAGAAAATCAAGGGCAATGGTGATATATATGCGGATTAGACACAAAAAAAAACACTCAACAAATGGCTACAATTTATTGAATGTCTTTAGTGACGGTATCAGATTCCTAATTGTTGGAGAATGGTCTGGTGGCAAGAAAAGTTCCTTCTAGGAGGTTGTCAAGTGTTTTCGCTCGACGATTCCATTCTTGGGTGGTTGGTTTCGCCTTTGTTCCTGTAACTCGAATCCTAAACCGGTATATCCCATTTTAATTTTACACCATTGTGAACGTTACGCCTTTTTTATTCTCTGATCGAGGTTCTCGGCATTGAAAAATCTTCGTAAACTAAATCACACGTGTATATGTTGACATTTAAGAGATGTATAGTCAAGAAAATGAAGGGCAATGGTGATATATATGCGGATTAGACACAAAAAAAAACACTCAACAAATGGCTACAATTTAAGGAATGTGTTTAGTGATGGCATCAGATTCCTAATTGATGCAGAAAGGTCTGGTGGCAACAAAAGCTGCTTCTAGGAGGTTGTCAAGTGTTTTCGCTCGACGATTTCATTCTTGGGTGGTTGGTTTGGCCCTTGTTCCTGTAACCCGAATTCTAGCCCGGTATATCCCATTTTAATTTTACGCCATTGTGAACCTTACGCCTTCTTTACTCTCTTATCGAGGTTCTCGGCATTGAAAAATCTTTGTAAATAATATCACACGTGTATATGTTGACATTTAAGAGATATACAGTCAAGAAAATCAAGGGCAATGGTGATATATATGCGGATTAGACACCAAAAAAAACACTCAACAAATATCTACAATTTAAGGAATGTGTTTAGTGACGGCATCAGATTCCTAATTGATGGAGAAAGGTCTGGTGGCAAGAAAAGTAGCTTCTAGGAGGTTGTCATGTGTTTTTGCTCGACGATTCCATTCTTAGGTGGTTGGTTTGGCCCTTGTTCCTGTAACTCGAATCCTAGCCTGGTATATCCCATTTTAATTTTACACCATTGTGAACCTTACGCCTTCTTTACTCTCTTATCGAGGTTCTCGGCATTGAAAAATCTTGGTAAACTAAATCACACGTGTATATGTTGACATTTAAGAGATATAAAGTCAAGAAAATCAAGGGCAATGGTGATATATATGCGGAATAGACACCAACAAAAAAACACTCAACAAATGGCTACTATTTAAGGAATGTGTTTAGTGACGGCATCCGATTCCTAATTGATGGAGAAAGGCCTTGTGGCAAGAAAAGCTGCTTCGAGGAGGCGGTCAAGTGTTTTCGCCCGACGATTCCATTCTTGGGTGGTTGGTTTCGCCCTTGTTCATGTAACTCGAATCCTAGCCCAGAATATCTCATTTTAATTTTACACCATTGTGAACCTTACGCCTCTTTTACTCTCTGATCGATGTTCTCGGCATTGAAAAATCTTCGTAAACTAAATCACATGTGTATATGTTGACATTTAAGAGATATACAGTCAAGAAAATCAAGGGCAATGGTGATATATATGCGGATTAGACACCAAAAAAAACACTCAACAAATGGCTACAATTTAAGGAATGTGTTTAGTGACGGCATCAGATTCCTAATTGATGCAGAAAGGTCTGGTGGCAACAAAAGCTGCTTCTAGGAGGTTGTCAAGTGTTTTCGCTCGATGATTCCATCCTTGGGTGGTTGGTTTGGCCCTTGTTCCTGTAACTCGAATCCTAGCCCGGTATATCCCATTTTAATTTTACACAATTGTGAACCATACGCCTTTTTTACTCTCTGATCGAGGTTCACGGCATTGAAAAATCTTCGTAAACTAAATTACACGTGTATATGTTGACATTTTAAGAGATATACAGTCAAGAAAATCAAGGGGCAATGGTGATATATATGCGGATTAGACACCAAAACAAAAAAAAAAACTCAACAAATGGCTACAATTTAAGGAATGTGTTATTGACGGCATCAGATTCCTAATTAATGGAGAAAGGTCTGGAGGCAAGAAAAGCTGCTTCTAGGAGGTTGTCAAATGTTTTCGCTCGAAGATTCCATTCTTGGGTGGGTGGTTTAGCCCTTGTTCCTGTAACTCGAATCCTAGCCCGGTATATCCCATTTTAATTTTACACATGCCTTTTTTACTCTCTAATTGAGGTTCTCGGCATTGAAAAATCTTCGAAAACTAAATCACACGTGTATATGTTGACATTTAAGAGATATACAGTCAAGAAAATCAAGGGCAATGGTGATATATACGCGGATTAGACACAAAAAAAAACACTCAACAAATGGCTACAATTTATTGAATGTCTTTAGTGACGGTATCAGATTCCTAATTGTTGGAGAATGGTCTGGTGGCAAGAAAAGTTCCTTCTAGGAGGTTGTCAAGTGTTTTCGCTCGACGATTCCATTCTTGGGTGGTTGGTTTCGCCCTTGTTCCTGTAACTCGAATCCTAGACCGGTATATCCCATTTTAATTTTACACCATTGTGAACCTTACGACTTTTTTATTCTCTGATCGAGGTTCTCGGCATTGAAAAATCTTCGTAAACTAAATCACACGTGTATATGTTGACATTTAAGAGATATATAGTCAAGAAAATGAAGGGCAATGGTGATATATATGCGGATTAGACACAAAAAAAACACTCAACAAATGGCTACAATTTAAGGAATGTGTTTAGTGATGGCATCAGATTCCTAATTGATGCAGAAAGGTCTGGTGGCAACAAAAGCTGCTTCTAGGAGGTTGTCAAGTGTTTTCGCTCGACGATTTCATTCTTGGGTGGTTGGTTTGGCCCTTGTTCCTGTAACCCGAATTCTAGCCCGGTATATCCCATTTTAATTTTACGCCATTGTGAACCTTACGCCTTCTTTACTCTCTTATCGAGGTTCTCGGCATTGAAAAATCTTCGTAAACAATATCACACGTGTATATGTTGACATTTAAGAGATATACAGTCAAGAAAATCAAGGGCAATGGTGATATATATGCGGATTAGACACCAAAAAAAATACTCAACAAATATCTACAATTTAAGGAATGTGTTTAGTGACGGCATCAGATTTCTAATTGATGGAGAAAGGTCTGGTGGCAAGAAAAGCTGCTTCTAGGAGGTTGTCATGTGTTTTCGCTCGACGATTCCATTCTTAGGTGGTTGGTTTGGCCCTTGTTCCTGTAAGTCGAATCCTAGCCCGGTATATCCCATTTTAATTTTACACCATTGTGAACCTTACGCCTTCCTTACTCTCTTATCGAGGTTCTCGGCATTGAAAAATCTTCGTAAACTAAATCACACGTGTATATGTTGACATTTAAGAGATATACAGTCAAGAAAATCAAGGGCAATGGTGATATATATGCGGAATAGACACCAACAAAAAAACACTCAACAAATGGCTACTATTTAAGGAATGTGTTTAGTGACGGCATCCGATTCCTAATTGATGCAGAAAGGTCTGGTGGCAACAAAAGCTGCTTCTAGGAGGTTGTCAAGTGTTTTCGCTCGATGATTCCATCCTTGGGTGGTTGGTTTGGCCCTTGTTCCTGTAACTCGAATCCTAGCCGGGTATATCCCATTTTAATTTTACACAATTGTGAACCATACGCCTTTTTCACTCTCTGATCGAGGTTCACGGCATTGAAAAATCTTCGTAAACTAAATTACACGTGTATATGTTGACATTTTAAGAGATATACAGTCAAGAAAATCAAGGGCAATGGTGATATATATGCGGATTAGACACCAAAACAAAAAAAAACTCAACAAATGGCTACAATTTAAGGAATGTGTTATTGACGGCATCAGATTCCTAATTAATGGAGAAAGGTCTGGAGGCAAGAAAAGCTGCTTCTAGGAAGTTGTCAAATGTTTTCGCTCGACGATTCCATTCTTGGGTGGTTGGTTTAGCCCTTGTTCCTGTAACTCGAATCCTAGCCCGGTATATCCAATTTTAATTTTACACATGCCTTTTTTACTCTCTAATTGAGGTTCTCGGCATTGAAAAATCTTCGAAAACTAAATCACACGTGTATATGTTGACATTTAAGAGATATACAGTCAAGAAAATCAAGGGCAATGGTGATATATATGCGGATTAGACAAAAAAAAACACTCAACAAATGGCTACAATTTACTGAATGTCTTTAGTGACGGTATCATATTCCTAATTGTTGGAGAATGGTCTGGTGGCAAGAAAAGTTCCTTCTAGGAGGTTGTCAAGTGTTTTCGCTCGACGATTCCATTCTTGGGTGGTTGGTTTCGCCCTTGTTCCTGTAACTCGAATCCTAGACCGGTATATCCCATTTTAATTTTACACCATTGTGAACCTTACGCCTTTTTTATTCTCTGATCGAGGTTCTCGGCATTGAAAAATCTTCGTAAACTAAATCACACGTGTATATGTTGACATTTAAGAGATATACAGTCAAGAAAATCAAGGGCAATGGTGATATATATGCGGAATAGACACCAACAAAAAAACACTCAACAAATGGCTACAATTTAAGGAATGTGTTTAGTGACGGCATCAGATTCCTAATTGATGCAGAAAGGTCTGGTGGCAACAAAAGCTGCTTCTAGGAGGTTGTCAAGTGTTTTCGCTCGATGATTCCATCCTTGGGTGGTTGGTTTGGCCCTTGTTCCTGTAACTCGAATCCTAGCCCGGTATATCCCATTTTAATTTTACACAATTGTGAACCATACGCCTTTTTTACTCTCTGATCGAGGTTCACGGCATTTAAAAATCTTCGTAAACTAAATTACACGTGTATATGTTGACATTTAAGAGATATACAGTCAAGAAAATCAAGAGCAATGGTGATATATATGCGGATTAGATATAAAAAAAAACACTCAACAAATGGCTACAATTTAAGGAATGTGTTTAGTGACGGCATCAGATTTCTAATTGATGGAGAAAGGTCTGGTGGCAACAAAAGCTGCTTCTAGGAGGTTGTCAAGTGTTTTTGCTCGACGATTCCATTAATGGGTGGTTGGTTTGGCCCTTGTTCCTGTAACTCGAATCCTAGCCCGGTATATCCCATTTTAATTTTACACCATTGTGAACCATACGCCTTTCTTACTCTCTGATCGAGGTTATCGACATTGAAAAATCTTCGTAAACTAAATCACACGTGTATATGTTGACATTTAAGAGATATACAGTCAAGAAAATCAAGGGCAATGATGATATATATGCGGATTAGATACAAAAAAAAACACTCAACAAATGGCTACAATTTAAAGAATGTGTTTAGTGACGGCATCAGATTCCTAATTGATGGAGAAAGGTCTTGTGGCAAGAAAATCTGCTTCTAGGAGGTTGTCAAGTGTTTTCGCTCGACGATTCCATTCTTGGGTGGTTGGTTTCGCCCTTGTTCCTGTAACTCGAATCCTAGCCCGGTATATCCCATTTTAATTTTTCACCATTGTGAACTTACGCCTTTTTATTCTCTGATCGAGGTTCTCGGCATTGAAAAATCTTCGTAAACTAAATCACACGTGTATATGTTGACATTTAAGAGATATACAGTAAAGAAAATCAAGGGCAATGGTGATATATATGCGGAATAGACACCAACAAAAAAACACTCAACAAATGGCTACAATTTAAGGAATGTGTTTAGTGACGGCATCAGATTCCTAATTGATGGAGAAAGGTCTTGTGGCAAGAAAAGCTGCTTCTAGGAGGTTTTCAAGAGTTTTCGCTCAACGATTCCATACTTGGGTGGCTGGTTTGGCCCTTGTTCCTGTAACTCAAATCCTAGCCCGGTATATCCCATTTTAATTTTACACCATTGCGAACCTTACGCCTCTTTTACTCTCTGATCGATGTTCTCGGCATTGAAAAATCTTCGTAAACTAAATCACACGTGTATATGTTGACATTTAAGAGATATACAGTCAAGAAAATCAAGGGCAATGGTGATATATATGCGGATTAGATATAAAAAAACACTCAACAAATGGCTACAATTTAAGGAATGTGTTTAGTGACGACATCAGATTCCTAATTGATGGAGAAAGGTCTGGTGGCAACAAAAGCTGCTTCTAGGAGGTTGTTAAGTGTTTTTCCTCGACGATTCCATTCTTGGATGGTTGGTTTGGCCCTTGTTCCTGTAACTCGAATCCTAGCCCGGTATATCGCATTTTAATTTTACACCATTGTGAACCATACGCCTTTTTTACTCTCTGATCGAGGTTATGGACATTGAAAAATCTTCGTAAACTAAATCACACGTGTATATGTTGACATTTAAGAGATATACAGTCAAGAAAATCAAGGGCAATGGTGATATATATGCGGATTAGACACAACAAAAAAACACTCAACATATGGCTACAATTTAAGGAATGTGTTTAGTGACGGCATCAGATTTCTAATTGATGGAGAAAGGTCCGGTGGCAAGAAAAACTGCTTCTAGGAGGTTGTCAAGTGTTTTCGCTCGACGATTCAATTCTTGGGTGGTTGCTTTGGCCCTTGTTCCTGTAACTCGAATCCTAGCCCAGAATATCCCATTTTAATTTTACACCATTGTGAACCTTACGCCTTTTTTACTCTCTGATCGAGATTCACGGCATTGAAAAATCTTCGTAAACTAAATCACACGTGTATATGTTGACATTTAAGAGTATACAGTCAAGAAAATCAAGGGCAATGGTGATATATATGCGGATTAGACACCAAAAAAAAAAACCTCAACAAATGGCTACAATTTAAGGAATGTGTTTAGTGACGGCATCAGATTCCTAATTGATGGAGAAAGGTCTGGAGGCAAGAAAAACTGCTTCTAGGAGGTTGTCAAGTGTTTTCGCTCGACGGTTCCATTCTTGGGTGGTTGGTTTGGCCCTTGTTCCTATAACTCGAATCCTAGCCCGGTGTATCTCATTTTAATTTTACACCATTGTGAACCTTATGCCTTTTTTACTCTCTGATTGAGGTTCTCGGCATTGAAGAATCTTCGTAAACTAAATCACACGTGTATATGTTGACATTTAAGAGATATACAGTCAAGAAAATCAAGGGCAATGGTGATATATATGCGGATTAGATACCAAAAAAAAACACTCAACAAATGGATACAATTTAAGGAATGTGTTTAGTAATGGCATCAGATTCCTAATTGATGGAGAAAGGTCGGTGGCAAGAAAAGCTGCTTCTAGGAGTTTGTCAAGTATTTTCGCTCGACGATTCCATTCTTGGGTGGTTGGTTTGGCCCTTGTTCCGGTAACTCGAATCCTAGCCCGGTATATCCCATTTTAATTTTACACCATTGTGAACCTTACGTCTTTTTTACTCTCTGATCGAGGTTCTCGGCATTGAAAAATCTTCGTAAACTAAATCACACGTGTATATGTTGACATTTAAGAGAGATACAGTCAAGAAAATCAAGGGCAATGGTGATATATATGCGGATTAGACACCAAAAAAAACACTCAATAAATGGCTACAATTTAAGGATTGTGTTTAGTGAAGGCATCAGATTCCTAATTGATGGAGAAAGGTCTGGTGGCAGGAAAAGCTGCTTCTAGGAGGTTGTCAAGTGTTTTCGCACGACGATTCCATTCTTGGGTGGTTGGTTTGGTCCTTGTTCCTATAACTCGAATCCTAGCCCGGTGTATCTCATTTTAATTTTACACCATTGTGAACCTTACACCTTTTTTACTCTGTGATCGAGCTTCTCGGCATTGAAAACTCTTCGTAAACTAAATCACACGTGTATATGTTGACATTTAAGAGATATACAGTCAAGAAAATCAAGGGAAATGGTGATATATATGCTGATTAGATACAAAAAAAAACCTCAACAAACGGCTACAATTTAAAGAATGTGTTTAGTGACGGCATCAGATTCCTAATTGATGGAAAAGGTCTGGAGGCAAGAAAAGCTGCTTCTAGAAGGTTGTCAAGTGTTTCCGCTCGACGATTCCATTGTTAGGTGGTTGGTTTGGCCCTTTTTTCTGTAACTCGAATCCTAGCCCGGTATATCACGTTTTAATTTTACACCATTGTGAACCTTATGCCTTTTTTACTCTCTGATCGAGGTTCTCGACATTAAAAAATCTTCGTAAACTAAATCACACGTGTATATGTTGACATTTAAGAGATATACATTCAAGAAAATCAAGGGCAATGGTGATATATATGCGGATTAGATACCCAAAAAAACACTCAACAAATGGATACAATTTAAGGAATGTGTTTAGTGATGCCATCAGATTCCTAATTGATGGAGAAAGTTCTGGTGGCAAAAAAAGCTGCTTCTATGAGTTTGTCAAGTGTTTTCGCTCGACGATTCCATTTTTGGGTGGTTGGTTTGGCCCTTGTTCCGGTAACTCGAATCATAGCCCGGTATATCCCATTTTAATTTTACACCATTGTGAACCTTACGACTTTTTTACTCTCTGATTGAGGTTCTCGGCATTGAAAAATCTTCGTAAACTAAATCACACGTGTATATGTTGACATTTAAGAGATATACAGTCAAGAAAATCAAGGGAAATGGTGATATATATGCGGATTAGACACAAAAAAAAACACTCAATAAATGGCTACAATTTAAGGATTGTGTTTAGTGAAGGCATCAGATTACTAATTGATCGAGAAAGGTCTGGTGGCAAGAAAAGCTGCTTCTAGGAGGTTGTCAAGTGTTTTCGCACGACGATTCCATTCTTGGGTGGTTGGTTTGGTCCTTGTTCCTATAACTCGAATCCTAGCCCGGTGTATCCCATTTTAATTTTACACCATTGTGAACCTTACAACTTTTTTACTCTCTGATCGAGCTTCTCGTTATTGAAAACTCTTCGTAAACTAAATCACACGTATATATGTTGACATTTAAGAGATATACATTCAAGAAAATCAAGGGCAATAGTGATATATATGCAGATTAGATACCCAAAAAAACACTTATCAAATGGCTACAATTTAAGGAATGTGTTTAGAGACGCCATCAGATTCCTAATTGATGGAGAAAGTTCTGGTGGCAAGAAAAGCTGCTTCTAGGAGGTTGTCAAGTGTTTTCGCTCGACGATTCCATTCTTGGGTGGTTGGTTTGGCCCTTGTTCCGGTAACTCGAATCCTAGCCCGGTATATCCCATTTTAATTTTACACCATTGTGAACCTTACGCCTTTTTTAGTCTCTGATCGAGGTTCTCGGCATTGAAAAATATTCGTAAACTAAATCACACATGTATATGTTGACATTTAAGAGATATATAGTCAAGAAAATCAACGGCAATGGTGATATATATGCGGATTAGACACCAAAAAAAATACTCAATAAATGGCTACAATTTAAGGATTGTGTTTAGTGAAGGCATCAGATTCCTAATTGATGGAGAAATGTCTGGTGGCAAGAAAAGCTGCTTCTAGGAGGTTGTCAAGTGTTTTCGCTCGACGATTCCATTCTTGGGTGGTTGGCTTGGCCCTTGTTCCTGTAACTCGAATCCTAGCCCGGTATATCTCATTTTAATTTTACACCATTGTGAACCTTACGCCTTTTTTACTCCCTGATCGAAGTTCTCGGCCTTGAAAAATCTCCGTAAACTAAATCACATGCATATATGTTGACATTTAAGAGATATAGAGTCAAGAAAATCAAGGGCAATGGTGATATATATGCGGATTAGACACAAAAAAAAACACTCAACAAATGGCTACAATTTAAGGATTGTGTTTAGTGACGGCATCAGATTCCTAATTGATGGAGAAAGGTGTGACAACCCGAGTTTCAAGGTCTCTATTCGACTTAATCTTGTACTTATGGTTAAGTGTGTATGCGTGTGTGTTTGTTTTGACAATTTACATGGCAATTAGTAACTATATGCTTAAAAGGTGTTGGTAATTCATTAGAAATAATGGGTTTATAATTCATTAGAATTACGTTTGCACCACTTGTGATGATAAGTGTGAAATTTATAAACTAGGATTTATGTGAGTATATGATATTGTGTAGCGAATTGCATGTGAATCAGGACTGATAGTTTGAATATTAGTATGATTACATTACAATTGTTAAAAGCATAAACTAATTATTCCTATGTTCATGTATTACAATAATAGAATAGAATGGAACTTGGCCCAAATTTGTATTCTTGAGTCATGTCCACGGCCCAAAGAGAAGTCCAACATGACCGATCGGTTCCCCTGCCCATGTTCACGCATGTAATGTGTTTTAAATACTTATTATTTAACAAACACCACACAAAAAGAAAACCCTAATACACTCTACCTTTCTCTTCGACGGCAGCCTACATTCTTTGAAGTTTGTACCCCCTTGAAGCTAGTCCCTAGTGCTTAGCAACATTCTTTGTTCGGTTAGTATAAATATATATTAACATATCACTTCCAAGAAATAAAAGAAAGCAATGATGATGTTTTTGGTTCTTGTCCTCACATGAATTCCCAAAGGAAGTCAGCCCTGCTCCACGTGATACCATGATGCCATCCATGTGCACTTGATGTTGGGTTAGTTCAATTATATTTTAATGAATCTAATCTTGATTGGCTATCCTTGCTTATATTCAAAGTATTGTTAAAATGCATGATAATTGGTGAATTGTTGTGATCTATTATTAGTGTGCTTAATGATAAAACGATTTAGGATTTTAGTCTGCAAACTGAATTGGAATCGGGTTGATCATGGGACGGTGTAGTATGATTGAGTCCATGATATGTTCTGTATTATTATTTGATGATTAGGGTTGTTGTAGTTTTCAACTGATATTGATGATGATGATGTAGCCGACGAAAACCCCCACCCCACTTGAATACATCTCGACGAAATCCAAAGTGATTTCGGCCCAAAGTGATTTCGCCAATAACTGATTCGTCTGTTGTGTTTTAGTCTAAGTTTTAATACAGTAACCTTGTTATGTCCAATCTGCTAACCCTGTTAAGTGTATTAACGTTGTTAAGCAGGTCGATTATATTAAGTATATTAACTGGGTTACGTTAACTATGTTAACTCTATTATGTTAACTATGTTATGTGTGTTAACTGTGATATGTTTCTGATTAACTCTGTTATGCATGTGAACTATGCAAAGTGTATTAATCCAGTTAAGTGCGGTAACCTCGTTAAACCCATTAACACTGTTAGTTATGTTAGTGGATGATATTGTTAGATTAAACTGCGAAAGACACTTATGTGAAGCATGAAGTGCATGAGATTGATTAATTGCTTACGTGATACATGATGTTAACTGCCACGCATTACGTGATGTTGGATTTGCATGCGAGTCTTTACGAACTTAACTGATTAAGTATACGTGCATATTATAGGACTTGACTGATTACTTGCGAACACATACTTTAGCATACCGAGCAAACCAAGGTGAGTTCACACTAGCCAAGGAATGGGATTCCCAGGGGTTGGGAATGGGATTGGATAACTACTCGTACAACCATTACTATTAAAACTACTTATTACTGTCCTCGGGTTGAAGGGCACGTACGTAAAACCTACGTACAGTTATACTTACTACTGTCCTCGGATTGAAGGGCACGTACGTAAAGCCTACGTACACGATCTTAAGACCATCAACTCTATCAAAGGAAGTCCCTCAATTATCGACTTAATCGCCGAGGCCTAGGGCGAGCGGGTCATTAGTTAATAGCGCTATTAGGTTTAACAAACCTCACACCGTGCCAGTCGGACGGGCGTGTACTAATGGACTATGGGCAAAGGGTCAATGCTGATAGACATTGACTTAGGGCACCTCTTACATTTTCGTAGCAGTCGATACGCGTGGTCTTGTAATACATGGGAAGCCCCCACTAATCATCGCACATATGCCTGGATTGGCCGCGATAAGGATTAATACGATACATGGTTTACAAAACGAACATACGATTTATGAAATGAATACGATAACCAAACAACCAACTGTGAACTCGCTCAACTTTGTTGTTGATTCGTTGCTACATGCCTTGCAGGTCATTAGGTACTCATGGAGCTTGCACAGGGAGGAACAGTCGTTGTGGGACATGGCAGTGTGCGCCATGCCATGCTTAAAACAACACTTTATTTCATACTTAATACTTGCTATGGGTTTTACAATTATGCTTCCGCTAAACACTTAACAATGCTTTGGTTTTTGAACACCTTTCATATTGTTTGGTTGAATTATGTTTACTTACATGCTTGTTCAATATGATTGGTGGCTTGATCCTGGTTAGTCACGCCTCCAAGCGGTGATACTCCGCGTGTGGATTTTGGGGTGTGACAGATTGGTATCAGAGCCATTGGTTATAGAGAACTTGGTTTTAATAAGGGGAAAACGTTTTTATTAAAACCAGACTATAACCTGTACAGTGCTCAACGATCCACAACGACGCCTCGCTCCACGAGCAAGACTCAACATCCTAGGTAATACGGTATATGTTTTATTGCCTACATGCTAGATTACATAGAACATTGCTCATGGTATGCTTAGTTAGTATAACAACTGTTGCCTGAACCCTGTGTGCTTACTCTTCTCTCACTTCACGTTTACACACATTCACGACACCTTTCCTATTTGTGCTTCCATCGATGTGAAGATCATGAGGGAGCGTATGAACCTAACTCAAGCCAGCTGACGGCTCTTATCAACGAACAAATTAAGGCAGCACTCGCAGCTGCTCAGGCAGGAGGTATAACTTGGTATTCTGAACCTAACCTAGGATGTTAGATCCTACTCTCATGACCCAATTCTCGCACTTAACCCTGCCTCTTCTTCCTCGCACAACAAGGTCAGAACGCTCAGCCACCTGTATGCATATTCAAGATGTTCATGGACTGTTGTCCTAGTACTTTCAGTGGCACTGAAGGGGCCGTTGGACTCCTCCATTTGGTTTGAGAAGCTCGAATCTGTTTTCGATATGTGTGAATGCCCTGAGGCTCGCAGGGTGAAGTATGCTATCGGTACTCTCGAGGGTATAGCGCTCACGTGGTGGAACGCTCAGGTCCAACTGCTGGGGTTGGTTGCTGCTAACGCCACCCCATGAAACACCTTCAAGGAACGGATCAAAGAGGAATATTGCAATCGTGATGTCATTTATAAGTTGGAGGTGGAGTTCTTCAACCTCAACATGACGGGGTCAGAAATAGAAACGTATTAATACTGCTACAATTACTTCAGATGCTCCCAGTGACAACAAACGCAAGTGGATGGAAATTCGAGCAAGGATCCCACTTCGAGTCAGTCTTAGTCGCAGCACAGGAACCCCAGTCAGCAGCCTTTTGGTAATCGAAGTCAGGGTGGATACAAGGGAAACCACCCTAAGTGCAATCGATGTAATTTGCACCACAGCGGGCAATGCAACCGAGATCGTTGTCAGAGATGCAACAAGCTTGGTCATGGAGCCAAAGATTTTAGAATCTCACGTCCTGCAAACTAGAACTGACAACAGCAGCCACAAGCTCCACAGAATCAGCAGCAACAACAGGGTAACAAGGGATGCTATCAGTGTGGTGCTTAAGGTCACTTCAAGAGACACTGCCCACAGTTGAACCAGAACCAGAAACGGAACCCCAACCAAGGAAATGGGAACAATAATGGAGGCAACAATGGGGGTAATAACGACAGCAATGGAGCTAGGGGTTGAGTGTTCGTGATTGGTCAGGGTGATGCTAGGAATGACCCCAACGTATGGTGGCTTTGACATCGTTATTGGTAATGAACCTCTCATGATTCGTGGCGACAAGAGTGGTGCTGTTGTAAGCATCATCTCTTTCCTTAAGGCCCAGAAGTGTTTGAGAAAGGGCCACACTGCAATTCTGGCTCTCGTTACTGACACCTCAAAGAAAGAGAAGAAGATAGAAGATTTTCCAATTGTACGCGACTATCCTGAGGTATTCCCTGAGGAATTGCCTGGCCTTCCGCCTCATCGCCAGGTCGAGTTCCAAATCGAGCTAGCTCCTGGAGCAGCGCCAATAGCTCGTGCACCGTATCAATTAGCTCCATCAGAGTTGAAAGAACTATCTACGCAACTACAAGAACTCTTGGATAAGGGTTTTATTCATCCTAGCTCTTCGCCCTGGGGAGCTCCAGTGCTATTCGTGAAGAAGAAAGACGGTACGTTCAGAATGTGCATCGACTACCGTGAACTGAACAAGGTGACTGTGAAGAATCGCTATCCTCTTCCACGCATTGACGACTTGTTCGACCAGCTGCAAGGGTCGAGCTACTATTCAAAGATTTATTTGAGATCAGGATATCATCAGCTGAGAGTCCGAGAAGAGGATGTCTCCAAAACAGCCTTTAGAACTCGATATGGACATTATGAGTTTTTGGTCATGCCTTTTGGACTGACAAACGCACCTGCGGTTTTCATGGACCTCATGAATCGAGTGTGCAAGCCTTACCTGGACAAGTTCGTCATAGTTTTCATCGACGACATCCTGATTTATTCGAAGAGTCAGGAGGAACACGAGCAGCATCTACGACTCATTTTGGAACTCCTTCGAACATAACAGTTGTACGCCAAGTTTTCAAAATGTGACTTCTGGCTTCGTGAAGTCCATTTCTTAGGCCATGTGGTAAACAAGGATGGGATTCACGTTGATCCATCCAAGGTAGATTCGATCAAGAGCTGGCCTGCACCTCGTACACCAACGGAAATTCGCCAATTTTTGGGCTTGGCAGGTTACTACAGAAGATTCATCAAGGACTTCTCCAAAATTGCACAGCCCCTCACCTCACTGACACAGAAAGGCGTTGTTTATCGATGGGGGAACGAGCAGGAATTAGCATTTCAACACTTAAAAGATAGACTTTGCAGTGCACCTATCCTTTCATTGCCAGAGGGCACAGACGACTTCGTGGTTTACTGTGACGCATCCATACAGGGTCTTGGTTGTGTATTGATGCAGCGGGATAAAGTTATAGCCTACGCCTCACGCCAACTCAAAGTTCATGAAAAGAACTACACTACACATGATCTAGAGCTGTGAGCGGTTATTTTTGCACTTAAGATATGGAGACACTACCTGTATGGTACCAAATGTGCTATCTACACAGATTACAGAAGCCTCGAGCATATCTTCAAACAGAAGGAACTCAACATGCGACAACGACGATGGGTCGAGCTACTAAATGACTACGAATGTTCGATCAGGTACCACCCAGGCAAAGCCAATGTTGTGGCTGACGCCCTTAGTCGAAAGGACACTGCGCCCAAGCGTGTACGAGCTTTACAACTCACTATACAGTCTAGTCTTCCGTCTCAGATACGAAATGCTCAGGTAGAAGCATTGAAACTAGAAAACGTCAGGGCTGAAGCCCTACGTGGCTCAAGGCAACGATTGGAACAAAAGGAAGACGGTGCTTACTACGTAACAGGACGTATCTGGGTCCCGCTCTATGGTAACCTACGAGAACTTATGATGGATGAGGCACACAAGTCTCGCTACTCGGTACATCCTGGTTCGGATAAGATGTACCACGATATCAAAACTACATATTGGTGGCCTAGCATGAAAGCTCACATAGCAACATACGTTAGCAAGTGCTTGACTTGTGCGAGAGTCAAGTCGGAATATCAGAAACCTTTAGGCCTACTCTAACAACCAGAAATACCACAATGGAAATGGGAGCAAATTTCCATGGATTTTGTTACTGGCCTGCCTAGATCTCAACGTGGTAACGATACTATTTGGGTGATCGTGGACCGACTCACAAAGTCTGCTCATTTCTTGGCTATCAAGGAAACGGATAAGTTCTCCACACTAGCAGACGTATATCTTAAGGAAGTTGTCTCGAGGCACGGAGTGCCCACTTCTATTATCTCTGATCGTGATGCACGCTTTACTTCAGAACTATGGCAAGCAATGCACAAGTATTTTGGCTCACGTTTGGATATGAGCACAACTTATCACCCACAAACGGATGGGCAGTCTGAACGCACCATCCAGACCCTCGAAGACATGCTTAGGGCATGTGTAATTGACTTTGGCAACGGCTGGGAAAAGCATCTGCCACTTGTGGAATTTTCATACAATAACAGCTACCACACCAGCATTAAAGCTGCTCCGTTCGAGGCATTGTACGGGCGTAAATGCCGGTCACCTCTTTGTTGGGCCGAGGTGGGGGATAGTCAGATCACTGGCCAAGAACTTGTGGTAGACACCACAGAACGAATCGCTCAAATACGACAACGAATGGCGGCGGCTCGTGACCGTCAGAAAATCTACGCCGATCAGTGCAGGAAACCCCTCGAGCTCCAGGATGGGGAGCGGGTACTACTCAAAGTTTCACCCTGGAAGGGTGTGGTTCGTTTTGGCAAACGAGGCAAGCTCAATCCGCGATATGTCGGACCATTCGAAATCATTGAGAAAATAGGCAAAGTAGCCTACAGACTGAACTTACCAGCTGAACTCAGTGCAGTTCACAACGTCTTTCACGTGTCGAATCTGAAGAAGTGTCTGTCAGATGAGACCCTCATAGTTCCTTTGAGTGAGCTCACTATCGACGATCAGTTCCGATTCGTCGAGGAACCAATTGAAATCACGGACCGGGATGTTAGGGTCCTCAAGAACACCAGAATACCTCTTGTTCGAGTTCGTTGGAACTCCCGTCGTGGCCCAGAGTTCACCTGGGAAAACGAGAAGATCAAATGAAACTCAAATATCCCCAGTTGTTCGGAAAAAATGCAACTACTACTGAGTCTGAAGTGTATATCTTGACATTTAAGAGATATACAGTCAAGAAAATCAAGGGTAATGGTGATATATATGCGGATTAGACACAAAAAAAAACACTCAACAAATGGCTACAATTTAAGGAATGTGTTTAGTGACGGCATCAGAGTCCTAATTAATGGAGAAAGGTCTGGTGGCAAGAAAAACTACTTCTAGGAGGTTGTCAAGTGTTTTCGCTCGACGATTCCATTCTTGGGTGGTTGGTTTGGCCCTTGTTCCTGTAACTCGAATCCTAGCCCGGTATATCCCATTTTAATTATACACCATTGTGAAACTTACGCCTTTTTATTCTCTGATCGAGGTTTTCGGCATTGAAAAATCTTCGTAAACTAAATCACATGTTTATATGTTGACATTTAACAGATATACAGTCAAGAAAATCAAGGGAAATGGTGATATATATGCGGATTAGACACCAAAAAAACACTCAACAAATGGCTACAATTTAAGTAATGTGTTTAGTGACGGCTTCAGATTCCTAATTGATGGAGAAAGGTCTGGTGGAAAGAAAAGCTGCTTCAAGGAGGTTGTCAAGTGTTTTCGCTCGATGATTCCATTCTTGGGTGGTTGGTTTGGCCCTTGTTCCTGTAACTCGAATCCTAGCCCGGTTTATCCCATTTTAATTTTACACCATTCTGAACCTTACGCCTTTTTTACTCTCTGATCGAGTTTCTCGGCATTGAAAAATCATCGTAAACTAAATCACACGTGTATATGTTGACATTAAAGTGATATACAGTCAAGAAAATCAAGGGCAATGGTAATATATATGCGGATTAGACACCAAAAAAATCACTCAACAAATGGCTACAATTTAAGGAATGTGTTTAGTGACGGCATCAGATTCCTAATTGATGGAGAAAGGTCTGTTGGCAAGAAAAGCTGCTTCTAGGAGGTTGTTAAGTGTTTTCGCTCGACGATTCCATTCTTGGGTGGTTGGTTTGGCCCTTGTTCCTGTAACTCGAATCCCAGCACGGTATATCCCATTTTAATTTTACACCATTGTGAACCTTACGCCTTTTTTACTCTCTGATCGATGTTCTCGGCATTGAAAAATCTTCGTAAACTAAATCACATGTATGTATGTTGACATTTAAGAGATATACAGTCAAGAAAATCAAGGGCAATGGTGATATATATGCGGATTAGATATAAAAAAAAACACTCAGCAAATGGCTACAATTTAAGGAATGTGTTTAGTGACGGCATCAGATTCCTAATTGATGGAGAAAGGTCTGGTGGAAAGAAAAGCTGCTTCTAGGAGCTTGTCAAGTGTTTTCGCTCGACGATTCCATTCTTGGGTGGTAGATTTGGCCCTTTTTCCTGTAACTCGAATCCTAGCCCGGTATATCCCATTTTAATTTTACACCATTGTGAACCTTACGCCTTTTTACTCTCTGATCGAGGTTCTCGGCATTGAAAAATCATCGTAAACTAAATCACACGTGTATATGTTGACATTTAAGAGATATACAGTCAAAAAAATCAAGGGCAATGGTGATATATATGCGGATTAGACACAAAAAAACCACTCAACAAATGGCTACAATTTAAGGAATGTGTTTAGTGACGGCATCAGATTTCTAATTGATGGAGAAAGGTCTGGTGGCAAAAAAAGTTGCTTCTTGTAGTTTGTTAAGTGTTTTCGCTTGACGATTCCATTCTTGGGTGGTTGGTTTGGCCCTTGTTCCTGTAACTCAAATCCTAGCCCGGTATATCCCATTTTTATTTTACACCATTGTGAACCTTACGCCTTTTTTACTCCCTAATCGAGGTTCTCAGCATTGAAAAATCTTCGTAAACTAAATCACACGTGTATATGTTGACATTTAAGAGATATACAGTCAAGAAAATCAAGGGCAATGGTGATATGTATGCGGATTAGACACCAAAAATAAAAAAACACTCAACAAATGGCTACAATTTAAGGAATGTGTTTAGTGACGGCATCAGATTCCTAATTGATGGAGAAAGGTCTGGTGACAAGAAAAGCTGCTTCTAGGAGGTTGTCAAGTGTTTTCGCTCGACGATTCCATTCTTGGGTGGTTGGTTTCGTCTCCTGTAACTCGAATCCTAGCCCGGTATTTCCCATTTTAATTTTACACCATTGTGAACCATACGCCTTTTTTACTCTCTGATCGAGGTTCTCGGCATTGAAAAATCTTCGTAAACTAAATCACACGTGTATATGTTGACATTTAAGAGATATACACTCAAGAAAATCAAGGGCAATGGTGATATATATGCAGATTAGACACCAAAAAAACACTCAACAAATGGCTACAATTTAAGGAATGTGTTTGGTGACGGCATCAGATTACTAATTGATGGAGAAAAGTGGGGTGGCAAGAAAAGCTGCTTCTAGGAGGTTGTCAAGTGTTTTCGCTCGATGATTCCATTCTTGGATGGTTGATTTATCCCTTGTTCCTGAAACTCGAATCCTAGCCCGGTATATCCCATTTTAATTTTACACCATTGTGAATCTTACGCTTTTTTTACTCTCTGATTGAGGTTCTCGGCATTGAAAAACTTCGTAAACTAAATCACACATGTATATGTTTACATTTAAGAGATATACAGTCAAGAAAATCAAGGGAAATGGTGATATATATGCGGATTAGACACCAAAAAAAACACTCAACAAATGGCAACAATTTAAGGAATGTGTTTATTGACGGCGTCAGATTCCTAATTGATGGAGAAAGGTCTGGTGGCAAGAAAAGCTGCTTCTAGGAGGTTGTCAAGTGTTTTCTCTCGACGATTCCATTCTTGGGTGGTTGATTTGGCCCTTGTTCCTGTAACTCGAATCCTAGCCCGGTATATCCCATTTTAATTTTCCACCATCGTTAACCTTACGCCTTTTTTACACTCTGATCGAGGTTCTCGCAATTGAAAAATCTTTGTAAACTAAATCACACGTGTATATGTTGACATTTAAGAGATATACAGTCAAGAAAATCAAGGGCAATGGTGATATATATGCAGATTAGACACCAAAAAAAACAATCAACAAATGGCTACAATTTAAGGAATGTGTTTAGTGACGGCATCAGATTCCTAATTGATGGAGAAAGGTCTGGTGGCAAGAAAAGATGCTTCTTGGAGGTTGTCAAGTGTTTTCGCTCGATGATTCCAATCTTGGGTGGTTGATTTATCCCTTGTTCCTGAAACTCGAATCCTTGCCCGGTATATACCATTTCAATTTTACACCATTGTGAATCTTACGCCTTTTTTACTCTCTGATTGAGGTTCTCGGCATTGAAAAATCTTCGTAAACTAAATCACACGTGTATATGTTTACATTTAAGAGATATACAGTCAAGAAAATCAAGGGCAATGGTGATATATATGCGGATTAGACACCAAAAAAAACACTTAACAAATGGCTACAATTTAAGGAATGTGTTTAGTGACGACATCAGATTCCTAATTGATGGAGAAAGGTCTGGTGGTAAGAAAAGCTGCTTCTACGAGGTAGTCAAGTGTTTTCGCTCGACGATTCCATTCTCGGGTGGTTGGTTTGGCCCTTGTTCCTGTAACTCGAATCCTAGCACGGTATATCCCATTTTAATTTTACACCATTGTGAACCTTACGCCTTTTTTACTCTCTGATCGATGTTCTCGGCATTGAAAAATCTTCGAAAACTAAATCACATGTATATATGTTGACGTTTAAGAGATATACAGTCAAGAAAATCAAGGGCAATGGTGATATATATGCGGATTAGATATAAAAAAAACACTCAACAAATGGCTACAATTTAAGGAATGTGTTTAGTGACGGCATCAGATTCCTAATTGATGGAGAAAGGTCTGGTGGAAAGAAAAGCTGCTTCTAGGAGCTTGTCAAGTGTTTTCGCTCGACGATTCCATTCTTGGGTGGTAGATTTGGACCTTGTTCCTGTAACTCGAATCCTAGCCCGGTATATCCCATTTTAATTTTACACCATTGTGAACCTTACGCCTTTTTACTCTCTGATCGAGGTTCTCGGCATTGAAAAACCATCGTAAACTAAATCACACGTGTATATGTTGACATTTAAGAGATATACAGTCAAAAAAATCAAGGGCAATGGTGATATATATGCGGATTAGACACAAAAAAAAACACTCAACAAATGGCTACAATTTAAGGAATGTGTTTAGTGACGGCATCAGATTTCTAATTGATGGAGAAAGGTCTGGTGGTAAGAAAAGTTGCTTCTTGTAGGTTGTTAAGTGTTTTCGCTTGATGATTCCATTCTTGGGTGGTTGGTTTGGCTCTTGTTCCTGTAACTCAAATCCTAGCCTGGTATATCCCATTTTTATTTTACACCATTGTGAACCTTACGCCTTTTTTACTCCCTGATCGAGGTTCTTGGCATTGAAAAATCTTCGTAAACTAAATCACACGTGTATATATTGACATTTAAGAGATAAACAGTCAAGAAAATCAAGGGCAATGGTGATATATATGCGGATTAGACACAAAAAAAAAACACTCAACAAATGGCTATAATTTAAGGAATGTGTTTAGTGAAGGCATCGGATTCCTAATTGATGGAGAAAGGTCTGGTGGCAAGAAAAGCTGCTTCTAGGAGGTTGTCAAGTGTTTTCGCTCGACGATTCCATTCTTAGGTGGTTGGTTTGGCCCTTGTTCCTGTAACTCGAATCCTATCCCGGTATATCCCATTTTAATTTTACACCATTGTGAACCTTACGCCTTTTTTACTCTCTGATCGAGGTTCTCGGCATTGAAAAATCTTCGTAAACTAAATCACACGTGTATATGTTCACTTTTAAGATATATACAGTCAAGAAAATCAAGAGCAATGGTGATATATATGCTGATTAGACACCAAAAATAAAAAACACTCAACAAATGGCTACAATTTAAGGAATGTGTTTAGTGACGGCATCAGATTCCTAATTGATGGAGAAAGGTCTGGTGGCAAGAAAAGCTGCTTCTAGGAGGTTGTCAAGTGTTTTCGCTCGACGATACCATTCTTGGGTGGTTGGTTTGGCCTCCTGTAACTCGAATCCTAGTCCGGTATATCCCGTTTTAATTTTACACCATTGTGAACCATACACCTTTCTTACTCAGTGATCGAGGTTCTCGGCATTGAAAAATCTTCGTAAACTAAATCACACGTGTATATGTTGACATTTAAGATATATACACTCAAGAAAATCAAGGGTAATGGTGATATATATGCAGATTAGACACAAAAAAAAACACTCAACAAATGGCTACAATTTAAGGAATGTGTTTAGTGACGGCATCAGATTCCTAATTGAAGGAGAAAGGTCTGGTGGTAAGAAAAGCTGCTTCTAGGAGGTTGTCAAGTGTTTTCGCTCGATGATTCCATTCTTGGGTGGTTGGTTTGCCCCTTGTTCCTGAAACTCGAATCCTAGCCCGGTATATCCCATTTTAATTTTACACCATTGTGAACCATACGCCTTTTTTAATCTCTGATCGAGGTTCTCGGCATTGAAAAATCTTTGTAAACTAAATCACACATGTATAAGTTGACATTTAAGAGATATACAGTCAAGAAAATCAAGGGCAATGGTGATATATATGCAGATTAGACACCAAAAAAAACACTCAACAAATGGCGACAATTTAAGGAATGTGTTTAGTGACGGCATCAGATTCCTAATTGATGGAGAAAGGTCTGGTGGCAAGAAAAGCTGCTTCTAGGTGGTTGTCAAGTGTTTTCGCTCGACGATACCATTCTTGGATGGTTGGTTTGGCCTCCTGTAACTCGAATCCTAATCCGGTATATCCCTTTTTAATTTTACACCATTGTGAACCATACACCTTTCTTACTCTGTGATCGAGGTTCTCGGCATTGAAAAATCTTCGTAAACTAAATCACACGTGTATATGTTGACATTTAAGATATATACACTCAAGAAAATCAAGGGTAATGGTGATATATATGCAGATTAGACACAAAAAAAAACACTCAACAAATGGCTACAATTTAAGGGATGTGTTTAGTGACGGCATCAGATTCCTAATTGATGGAGAAAGGTCTGGTGGTAAGAAAAGTTGCTTCTAGGAGGTTGTCAAGTGTTTTCGCTCGACGATTCCATTCTTGGGTGGTTACTTTGGTCCTTGTTCCTGTAACTCGAATCCTAGCCCGGTATATCCCATTTTAATTTTACACCATTGTGAACCTTACGCCTTTTTTACTCTCTGATCGAGGTGATCGGCATTGACAAATCTTCGTAAACTAAATCACACGTGTATATGTTGACATTTAAGAGATATACAGTCAAGAAAATCAAGGTAAATGGTGATATATATGCGGATTAGACACAAAAAAAAAAACACTAAACAAATGGCTACAATTTAAGGAATGTGTTTAGTGACGGCATCAGATTCCTAATTGATGGAGAAAGGTCTGGTGGCAAGAAAAGCTGCTTCTAGGAGGTTGTCAAGTGTTTTCGCTCGAGGATTCCACTCTTGGGTGGTTAATTTGGCCTTTGTTCCTGTAACTCGAATCCTAGCCCGGTATATCCCATTTTAATTTTACACCATTGTGAACCTTACACCTTTTTTACTCCCTGATCGAGGTTCTCGGCATTGAAAAATCTTCGTAAACTAAATCACACGTGTATATATTGACATTTAAGAGATAGACAGTCAAGAAAATCAAGGGCAATGGTGATATATATGCGGATTAGACACCAAAAAAAAAACACTTAACAAATGGTTACAATTTAAGGAATGTGTTTAGTGAAGGCATCGGATTCCTAATTGATGGGGAAAGGTATGGTGGCAAGAAAAGCTGCTTCTAGGAGGTTGTCAAGTGTTTTCACTCGATGATTCCATTCTTGGGTGGTTGGTTTGGCCCTTGTTCCTGTAACTCGAATCCTAGCCCGGTATATCCCATTTTAATTTTACACCATTGTGAACCTTACACCTTTTTTACTCTCTGATTGAGATTCTCGGCATTGAAAAATCTTTGTAAACTAAATCACACGTGTATATGTTCACATTTAAGAGATAAACAATCAAGAAAATAAAGGTAAATGGTGATATATATGCGGATTAGACACCCAAAAAAACACTCAACAAATGGCTACAATTTAAGGAATGTGTTTAGTGACGGCATCAGATTCCTAATTGATGGAGAAAGGTCTGGTGGCAAGAAAAGCTGCTTCTAGGAGGTTGTCAAGTGTTTTCGCTCGAGGATTCCATTCTTGGGTGGTTACTTTGGCCTTTGTTCCTGTAACTCGAATCCTAGCCCGGTATATCCCATTTTAATTTTACACCATTGTGAACCTTACACCTTTTTTCCTCCCTGATCGAGGTTCTCGGCATTGAAAAATCTTCGTAAACTAAATCACACGTGTATATATTGACATTTAAGAGATAAACAGTCAAGAAAATCAAGGGCAGTGGTGATATATATGCGGATTAGACACCAAAAAAACACTCAACAAATGGCTATAATTTAAGGAATATGTTTAGTGAAGGCATCGGATTCCAAATTGATGGAAAAAGGTCTGGTGCAAGAAAAGCTGCTTCTAGGAGGTTGTCAAGTGTTTTCGCTCGACGATTCCATTCTTGGGTGGTTGGTTTGGCCCATGTTCCTGTAACTCGAATCCTAGACCGGTATATCCCATTTTAATTTTACACCATTGTGAACCTTAGGCCTTTTTTACTCTCTAATCGAGGTTCTCGGCATTGAAAAATCTTCGTAAACTAAATCAAACGTGTATATGTTGACATTTAAGAGATATACAGTCAAGAAAATCAAGAGCAATGGTGATATATATTCGGATTATACACCAAAAATAAAAAACACTCAACAAATGGCTACAATTTAAGGAATGTGTTTAGTGACGGCATCAGATTCCTAATGGATTGAGAAAGGTCTGGTGGCAAGAAAAGCTGCTTTTAGGAGGTTGTCAAGTGTTTTTGCTCGACGATACCATTCTTGGGTGGTTGGTTTGGCCTCCTGTAACTAGAATCCTAGTCGGGTATATCCCATTTTAATTTTACACCATTGTGAACCATACACCTTTTTTACTCTCTGATCGAGGTTCCCGGCATTGAAAAATCTTCGTAAACTAAATCACACGTGTATATGTTGACATTTAAGAGATACACACTCATGAAAATCAAGGGTAATGGTGATATATATGCAGATTAGGCACAAAAAAAAAAAACTCTCAACAAATGGCTACAATTTAAGGAATGTGTTTAGTGACGGCATCAGATTCCTAATTGATGGTGAAAGGTCTGGTGGTAAGAAAAGCTGCTTCTAGGAGGTTGTCAAGTGTTTTCGCTCGATGAGTCCATTCTTAGGTGGTTAGTTTGGCCCTTGTTCCTGTAACTCGAATCCTAGCCCGGTATATCCCATTTTAATTTTACACCATTGTGAACCTTACCCCTTTTTTAATCTCTGATCGAGGTTCTCGGCATTGAAAAATCTTTGTAAACTAAATCACACATGTATAAGTTGACATTTAAGAGATATACAGTCAAGAAAATCAAGGGCAATGGTGATATATATGCGGATTAGACACCAAAAAAAACACTCAACAAATGTCGACAATTTAAGGAATGTGTTTAGTGACGGCATCAGATTCCTTATTGATGGAGAAAGGTCTGATGGCAAGAAAAGCTGCTTCTAGGAGGTTGTCAAGTGTTTTCGCTCGATGATTCCATTCTTGGGTGGTTACTTTGGCCCTTGTTCCTGTACCTCGAATCCTAGCCCGGTATATCCCAATTTAATTTTACACCATTGTGAACCTTACGCCTTTTTTACTCTCTGATCGAGGTTCTCGGCATTGAAAAATCTTCGTAAACTAAATCACACGTGTATATGTTGACATTTAAGAGATATACAGTCAAGAAAATCAAGGGCAATGTGATATATATGCGGATTAGACACCAATAAAAACACACTCAACAAATGGCTACAATTTAAGGAATGTGTTTAGTGGCGGCATCAGATTCCTAATTGATGGAGAAAGGTCTGGTGGCAAGAAAAGCTGCTTTAAGGAGGTTGTCAAGTGTTTTCGCTCGACGATTCCATTCTTGGGTGGTTGGTTTGGCCCTTGTTCTTGTAACTCGAATCCTAGCCCGGTATATCCCATTTTAATTTTACACCATTGTGAACCTTACGCCTTTTTTTACTCCCTGATCGAGGTTCTCGGCATTGAAAAATCTTCGTAACCTAAATCACACGTGTATATATTGACATTTAAGAGATAAACGGTCAGGAAAATCAAGGGCAATGGTGATATATATGCGGATTAGACACCAAAAAAAACACTTAACAAATGGCTACAATTTAAGGATTGTGTTTAGTGAAGGCATCGGATTCCTAATTGATGGAGAAAGGTCTGGTGGCAAGAAAAGCTGCTTCTAGGAGGTTGTCAAGTGTTTTCGCTCGACGATTCCATTCTTGGTTGGTTGGTTTGGCCCTTGTTCCTGTAACTCGAATCCATGCCCGGTATATCCCATTTTAATTTTAAACCATTGTGAACCTTACGCCTTTTTTACTCTCTGATTGAGATTCTCGGCATTGAAAAATCTTTGTAAACTAAATCGCACGTGTATATGTTGACATTTAAGAGATATACAATCAAGAAAATCAAGGGAAATGGTGATATATATGCGGATTAGACACCAAAAAAACACTCAACAAATGGCTACAATTTAAGGAATGTGTTTAGTGACGGCATCAGATTCCTGATTGATGGAGAAAGGCTGGTGGCAAGAAAAGCTGCTTCTAGGAGGTTGTTAAGTGTTTTCGCTCGACGATTCCATTCTTGGGTGGTTACTTTGGCCTTTGTTCCTGTAACTCGAATCCTAGCCCGGTATATCCCATTTTAATTTTACCCCATTGTGAACCTTACTCCTTTTCACTCCCTAATTGAGGTTCTCGGCATTGAAAAATCTTCGTAAACTAAATCAGACGTGTATATATTGACATTTAAGAGATAAACAGTTAAGAAAATCAAGGGCAATGGTGATATATATGCGGATTAGACACCAAAAAAAACACTTAACAAATGGCTACAATTTAAGGAATGTGTTTAGTGAAGGCATCGGATTCCTAATTGATGGAGAAAGGTCTGGTGGCAAGAAAAGCTGCTTCTGGGAGGTTGTCAAGTGTTTTCGCTCGAAGATTCCATTCTTGGGGGGTTGGTTTGGCCCTTGTTCCTGTAACTCGAATCCTAGTCCGGTATATCCCATTTTAGTTTTACACCATTGTGAACCTTACGCCTTTTTTACTCTCTGATCGAGGTTCTCGGCATTGAAAAATCTTCGTAAACTAAATCACACGTGTATATGTTGACATTTAAGGGATATACAATCAAGAAAATCAAGGGCAATGGTGATATATATGCGGATTAGACACCAAAAAAAACACTCAACAAATGGCTACAAATTAAGGAATGTGTTTAGTGACGGCATTAGATTCCTAATTGATGGAGAATGGTCTGGTGGTAAGAAAAGCTGCTTCTAGGAGATTGTCATGTGTTTTCGCTCGACGATTCCATTCTTGGGTGGTTGGTTTGGCCCTTGTTCCTGTATCTCGAATCCAAGCCCGTTATATCCCATTTTAATTTTACACCATTGTGAACCTTACGACTTTTTTACTTTCTGATCGAGGTTCTCGGCATTGAAAAATCTTCGTAAACTAAATCACACGTGTATATGTTGGCATTTAAGAGATATACAGTCAAGAAAATCAATGGCAACGGTGATATATATGCGGATTAGACACACAAAAAAAACACTCAACAAATGGCTACAATTTAAGGAATGTGTTTAATGATGGCATCAGATTCCTTATTGATGGAAAAAGGTCTGGTGGCAAGAAAAGTTGCTTCTAGGAGGTTATCAAGTGTTTTCGCTCGACGATTCCATTCTTGGGTGGTTACTTTGGCCCTTGTTCCTGTAACTCGAATCCTAGCCCGGTATATCCCATTTTAATTTTACACCATTGTGAACCTTACGCCTTTTTTACTCTCTGAACGAGGATCTCGGCATTGAAAAATCTTCGTAAACTAAATCACACGTGTATATGTTGACATTTAAGAGATATACAGTCAAGAAGATCAAGGGCAATGGTGATATATATGCGGATTAGACACAAAAAAAACACTCAACAAATGGCTACAATTTAAGGAATGTGTTTAGTGACGGCATCAGATTCCTAATTGATGGAGAAAGGTCTGGTGGCAAGAAAAGCTGCTTCAAGGAGGTTGTCAAGTGTTTTCGCTCGACGATTCCATTCTTGGGTGGTTGGTTTGGCCCTTGTTCCTGTAACTCGAATCTTAGCCCGGTATATCCCATTTTAATTTTACACCATTGTGAACCTTACGCCTTTTTTTACTCCCTGATCGAGGTTCTCGGCATTGAAAAATCTTCGTAACTTAAATCACACGTGTATATATTGAAATTTAAGAGATAAACAGTCAGGAAAATCAAGGGCACTGGTGATAAATATGCGGATTAGACACCAAAAAAAACACTTAACAAATGGCTACAATTTAAGGAATGTGTTTAGTGAAGGCATCGGATTCCTAATTGATGGAGAAAGGTCTGGTAGCAAGAAAAGCTGCTTCTAGGTGGTTGTCAAGTGTTTTCGCTCGACGATTCCATTCTTGAGTGGTTGGTTTGGCCCTTGTTCCTGTAACTCGAATCCTAGCCCGGTATATCCCATTTTAATTTTACACCATTGAGAACCTTACGACTTTTTTACTTTCTGATCGAGGTTCTCGGCATTGAAAAATCTTCGTAAACTAAATCACACGTGTATATGTTGGCATTTAAGAGATATACAGTCAAGAAAATCAAGGGCAACGGAGATATATATGCGGATTAGACACAAAAAAAAAAACCTCAACAAATGGCTACAATTTAAGGAATGTGTTTAGTGATGGCATCAGATTCCTAATTGATGGAGAAAGGCCTGGTGGCAAGAAAAGCAGCTTCTAGGAGGTTGTCAAGTGTTTTCGCTCAACGATTCCATTCTTGGGTGGTTACTTTGGCCCTTGTTCCTGTAACTCGAAACCTAGCCCGGTATATCCCATTTTAATTTTACACCATTGTGAAACTTACGCCTTTTTTACTCTCTGATCGAGGATCTCGGCATTGAAAAATCTTCGTAAACTAAATCACACGTGTATATGTTGACATTTAAGAGATATACAGTCAAGAAAATCAAGGGCAATGGTGATATATATGCGGATTAGACACAAAAAAAAACACTCAACAAATGGCTACAATTTAAGGAATGTGTTTAGTGACGGCATCAGATTCCTAATTGATGGAGAAAGGTCTGGTGGCAAGAAAAGCTGCTTCAAGGAGGTTCTCAAGTGTTTTCGCTCGACGATTCCATTCTTGGGTGGTTGGTTTGGCCCTTGTTCCTGTAACTCGAATCTTAGCCCGGTATATCCCATTTTAATTTTACACCATTGTGAACCTTACGCCTTTTTTTACTCCCTGATCGAGGTTCTCGGCATTGAAAAATCTTCGTAACTTAAATCACACGTGTATATATTGACATTTAAGAGATAAACAGTCAGGAAAATCAAGGGCAATGGTGATAAATATGCGGATTAGACACCAAAAAAAACACTTAACAAATGACTACAATTTAAGAAATGTGTTTAGTGAAGGCATCGGATTCCTAATTGATGGAGAAAGGTCTGGTAGCAAGAAAAGCTGCTTCTAGGAGGTTGTCAAGTGTTTTCGCTCGACGATTCCATTCTTGGGTGGTTGGTTTGGCCCTTGTTCCTGTAACTCGAATCCTAGCCCGGTATATCCCATTTTAATTTTACACCATTGTGAACCTTACGCCTTTTTTACTCTCTGATTGAGGTTCTCGGCATTGAAAAATCTTTGTAAACTAAATCACACGTGTATACGTTAACATTTAAGAGATATACAGTCAAGAAAATCAAGGGCAATGGTGATATATATGTGGATTAGTCACCAAAAAAACACACAACAAATGGCTACAATTTAAGGAATGTGTTTAGTGACTGCATCAGATTCCTAATTGATCGAGAAAGGTCTGGTGGCAAAGAAAGCTGCTTCTAGGAGGTTGTCAAGTGTTTACGCTCGACGATTCCATTCTTGGGTGGTTGGTTTGGCCCTTGTTCCTGTAACTCGAATCCTAGCCCGGTATATCCCATTTTAATTTTACACCATTGTGAACCTTACGCCTTTTTTACTCTCTAATCGAGGTTCTCTGCATTGAAAAATCTTCGTAAACTAAATCACACGTGTATATGTTGGCATTTAAGAGATATACAATCAAGAAAATCAAGGAAAATGGTGATATATATGCGGATTAGACACCAAAAAAAACACTCAACAAATGGCTACAATTTAAGGAATGTGTTTAGTGACGTCATCAGATTCCTGATTGATGGAGAAAGGTCTGGTGGCAAGAAAAGCTGCTTCTAGGAGGTTGTCAAGTGTTTTCGCTCGATGATTCCATTCTTGGGTGGTTACTTTGGCCTTTGTTCCTGTAACTCGAATCCTAGCCCGGTATATCTCATTTTAATTTTACACCATTGTGAACCTTACACCTTTTTTACTCCCTGATCGAGGTTCTCGGCATTGAAATATCTTCGTAAACTAAATCACACGTGTATATATTGACATTTAAGAGATAAACAGTCAAGAAAATCAAGGGCAATGGTGATATATATGCGGATTAGAGACCAAAAAAAACACTTAACAAATTGCTACAATTAAAGGAATGTGTTTAGTGAAGGCATCAGATTCCTAATTGATTGAGAAAGGTCTGGTGGCAAGAAAAGCTGCTTCTAGGAGGTTGTCAAGTGTTTTCGCTCGATGATTCCATTCTTGGGTGGTTGGTTTGGCCCTTGTTCCTGTAACTCGAATCCTAGTCCGGTATATCCCATTTTAATTTTACACCATTTTGAACCTTACGCCTTTTTTACTCTCTGATCGAGGATCTCGGCATTGAAAAATCTTCGTAAACTAAATCACACGTGTATATGTTGACATTTAAAAGATATACAGTCAAGAAAATCAATGGCAATGGTGATATATATGCGGATTAGACACAAAAAAAAACACTCAACAAATGGCTACAATTTAAGGAATGTGTTTAGTGACGGCATCAGATTCCTAATTGATGGAGAAAGGTCTGGTGACAAGAAAAGCTGCTTCAAGGAGGTTGTCAAGTGTTTTCGCTCGACGATTCCATTCTTGGGTGGTTGGTTTGGCCCTTGTTCCTGTAACTCGTATCTTAGCCCGATATATCCCATTTTAATTTTACACCATTGTGAACCTTACGCCTTTTTTTAATCCCTGATTGAGGTTCTCGACATTGAAAAATCTTCGTAACTTAAATCGCACGTGTATATATTGACATTTAAGAGATAAACAGTCAGGAAAATCAAGGGCAATGGTGATAAATATGCGGATTAGACACCAAAAAAAACACTTAACAAATGACTACAATTTAAGAAATGTGTTTAGTGAAGGCATCGGATTCCTAATTGATGGAGAAAGGTCTGGTAGCAAGAAAAGCTGCTTCTAGGAGGTTGTCAAGTGTTTTCGCTCGACGATTCCATTCTTGGGTGGTTGGTTTGGCCCTTGTTCCTGTAACTCGAATCCTAGCCCGGTATATCCCATTTTAATTTTACACCATTGTGAACCTTACGCCTTTTTTACTCTCTGATTGAGGTTCTCGGCATTGAAAAATCTTTGTAAACTAAATCACACGTGTATACGTTAACATTTAAGAGATATACAGTCAAGAAAATCAAGGGCAATGGTGATATATATGTGGATTAGTCACCAAAAAAACACACAACAAATGGCTACAATTTAAGGAATGTGTTTAGTGACTGCATCAGATTCCTAATTGATCGAGAAAGGTCTGGTGGCAAGGAAAGCTGCTTCTAGGAGGTTGTCAAGTGTTTACGCTCGACGATTCCATTCTTGGGTGGTTGGTTTGGCCCTTGTTCCTGTAACTCGAATCCTAGCCCGGTATATCCCATTTTAATTTTACACCATTGTGAACCTTACGCCTTTTTTACTCTCTAATCGAGGTTCTCTGCATTGAAAAATCTTCGTAAACTAAATCACACGTGTATATGTTGGCATTTAAGAGATATACAATCAAGAAAATCAAGGAAAATGGTGATATATATGCGGATTAGACACCAAAAAAAACACTCAACAAATGGCTACAATTTAAGGAATGTGTTTAGTGACGTCATCAGATTCCTGATTGATGGAGAAAGGTCTGGTGGCAAGAAAAGCTGCTTCTAGGAGGTTGTCAAGTGTTTTCACTCGATGATTCCATTCTTGGGTGGTTACTTTGGCCTTTGTTCCTGTAACTCGAATCCTAGCCCGGTATATCTCATTTTAATTTTACACCATTGTGAACCTTACACCTTTTTTACTCCCTGATCGAGGTTCTCGGCATTGAAATATCTTCGTAAACTAAATCACACGTGTATATATTGACATTTAAGAGATAAACAGTCAAGAAAATCAAGGGCAATGGTGATATATATGCGGATTAGAGACCAAAAAAAAAACACTTAACAAATTGCTACAATTAAAGGAATGTGTTTAGTGAAGGCATCAGATTCCTAATTGATGGAGAAAGGTCTGGTGGCAAGAAAAGCTGCTTCTAGGAGGTTGTCAAGTGTTTTCGCTCGATGATTCCATTCTTGGGTGGTTGGTTTGGCCCTTGTTCCTGTAACTCGAATCCTAGTCCGGTATATCCCATTTTAATTTTACACCATTTTGAACCTTACGCCTTTTTTACTCTCTGATCGAGGATCTCGGCATTGAAAAATCTTCGTAAACTAAATCACACGTGTATATGTTGACATTTAAAAGATATACAGTCAAGAAAATCAATGGCAATGGTGATATATATGCGGATTAGACACAAAAAAAAACACTCAACAAATGGCTACAATTTAAGGAATGTGTTTAGTGACGGCATCAGATTCCTAATTGATGGAGAAAGGTCTGGTGACAAAAAAGTTGCTTCAAGGAGGTTGTCAAGTGTTTTCGCTCGACGATTCCATTCTTGGGTGGTTGGTTTGGCCCTTGTTCCTGTAACTCGTATCTTAGCCCGGTATATCCCATTTTAATTTTACACCATTGTGAACCTTACGCCTTTTTTTACTCCCTGATTGAGGTTCTCGGCATTGAAAAATCTTCGTAACTTAAATCGCACGTGTATATATTGACATTTAAGAGATAAACAGTCAGGAAAATCAAGGGCAATGGTGATATATATGCGGATTAGACACCAAAAAAACACTTAACAAATGGCTACAATTTAAGGAATGTGTTTAGTAAAGGCATCGGATTCCTAATTGATGGAGAAAGGTCTGGTAGCAAGAAAAGCTGCTTCTAGGAGGTTGTCAAGTGTTTTCGCTCGACGATTCCATTCTTGAGTGGTTACTTTGGCCTTTGTTCCTGTAACTCGAATCCTAGCCCGGTATATCCCATTTTAATTTTACACCATTTTGAACCTTACGCCTTTTTTACTCTCTGATCGAGGTTCTCGGCATTGAAAAATCTTCGTAAACTAAATCACACGAGTATATGTTGACATTTAAGAGATATACAGTCAAGAAAATCAAGGGCAATGGTGATATATATGCGGATTAGACACCAAAAAAAACACTCAACAAATGGCTACAATTTAAGGAATGTGTTTAGTGACGGCATCAGATTTCTTATTGATGGATAAAGGTCTGGTGGCAAGAAAAGCTGCTTCTAGGAGGTTGTCAAGTGTTTTTGCTCGACGATTCCATTCTTGGGTGGTTTCTTTGGCCCTTGTTCCTGTAACTCGAATCCTAGCCCGGTATATCTCATTTTAACTTTACACCATTGTGAACCTTACGCCTCTTTTACTCTCTGATCGAGGTTCTCGGCATTGAAAAATCTTCGTAAACTAAATCACACGTGTATATATTGACATTTAAGAGATAAACAGTCAAGAAAATCAAGGGCAATGGTGATATATATGCGGATTAGACACCAAAAAAAACACTTAACAAATTGCTACAATTTAAGGAATGTGTTTAGTGAAGGCATCAGATTCCTAATTGATGGAGAAAGGTCTGGTGGCAAGAAAAGCTGCTTCTAGGAGGTTGTCAAGTGTGTTTTCGCTCGATAATTCCATTCTTGGGTGGTTGGTTTGGCCCTTGTTCATGTAACTCGAATCCTAGCCCGGTATATCGCATTTTAATTTTACACCATTTTGAACCTTACGCCTTTTTTACTCTCTTATCGAGGTTCTCGTCATTGAAAAATCTTCGTAAACTAAATCACACGTGTATATGTTGATATTTAAGAGATATACAGTCAAGAAAATCAAGGGAAATTGTGATATATATGCGGATTAGACACCAAAAAAAACACTCAACAAATGGCTACAATTTAAGGAATGTGTTTAGAGACGGCATCAGATTCCTAATTGATGGAGAAAGGTCTGGTGGCAAGAAAAGCGGCTTCTAGGAGGTGGTCAAGTGTTTTCTTTCGACGATTCCATTCTTGGGTGGTTGATTTGGCCCTTGTTCCTGTAACTCGAATCCTAGCCCGGGTTATCCCATTTTAATTTTACACCATTGTGAACCTTACGCCTTTTTACTCTCTGATCGAGGTTCTCGGCATTGAAAAATCTTTGTAAACTAAATCACACGTGTATATGTTGACATTTTAGAGATATACAGTCAAGAAAATCAAGGGCAATGGTGAAATATATGCGGATTAGACACAAACAAAAAAACACTCAACAAATGGCTACAATTTAAGGAATGTGTTTAGTGACGGCCTCAGATTCTTAATTGATGGAGAAAGGCCTGGTGGCAAGAAAAGCTACTTCTAGGAGGTTGTCAAGTGTTTTCGCTCGACGATTCCATTCTTGGGTGGTTACTTTGGCCCTTGTTCCTGTAACTCGAATCCTAGCCCGGTATATCCCATTTTAATTTTACACCAATGTGAACCTTACGCCTTTTTACTCCATGATCGATGTTCTCGGCATTGAAAAATCTTCTTAAACTAAATCACACGTGTATATATTGACATTTAAGAGATAAACAGTCAAGAAAATCAAGGGCAATTGTGATATATATACGGATTAGACACAAAAAAACACTTAACAAATGGCTACAATTTAAGGAATGTGTTTAGTGAAGGCATCGGATTCCTAATTGATGAAGAAAGGTCTGGTGGCAAGAAAAGCTGCTTCTAGGAGGTTGTCAAGTGTTTTCGCTTGACGATTCCATTCTTGGGTGGTTGGTTTGGCCCTTGTTCCTGTAACTCGATTCCTAGCCCGGTATATCCCATTTTAATTTTACACCATTGTGAACCTTACGCGTTTTTACTCTCTGATCGAGGTTCTCGGCATTGAAAAATCTTCGTAAACTAAATCACACGTGTATATGTTGATATTTATGAGATATACAGTCAAGAAATTCAAGGGAAATGGTGATATATATATGCGGATTAGACACAAAAAAACACTCAACAAATGGCTACAATTTAAGGAATGTGTTTAGTGACGGCATCAGATTCCTAATTGATGGAGAATGGTCTGGTGGCAAGAAAAGCTGCTTCTAGGAGGTTGTCCAGTGTTTTCTCTCGACGATTCCATTCTTCGGTGGTTGACTTGGCCCTTGTTCCTGTAACTCGAATCCTAGCCCGGGATATCCCATTTTAATTTTACACCATTGTGAACCCTACGCCTTTTTTACTCTCTGATCGAGGTTCTCGACATTTAAAAATCTTCGTAAACTAAATCACACGTGTATATGTTGATATTTAAGAGATATACAGTCAAGAAAATCAAGGGCAATGGCGATATATATGTGGATTAGACACCAAAAAAAACACTCAACAACTGGCTACAATTTAAGGAATGTGTTTAGTGACAGCATCAGATTCCGAATTGATGGAGAACGGTCTGGTGGCAAGAAAAGCTGCTTCTAGGAGGTTGTCAAGTGTTTTCGCTCGACAATTCCATTTCTTGGGTGTTTGGTTTGGCCCTTGTTCCTGTAATTCGAATCCTAGCCATGTATATCCCATTTTAATTTTACACCATTGTGAACCTTACGCCATTTTTACTCTCTGATCGAGGTTCTCGGCATTATAAAATCTTTGTAAACTAAATCACACGTGTATATGTTAACATTTAAGAGAGATACAGTCAAGAAAATCAAGGGCAATGGTGATATATATATGCGGATTAGACACCAAAAAAAACACTTAACAAATGGCTACAATTTAAGGAATGTGTTTAGTGACGGCATCAGATTTCTTATTGATGGAGAAAGGTCTGGTGGCAAGAAAAGCTGCTTCTAGGAGGTTGTCAAGTGTTTTCGCTCGACGATTCCATTCTTGGGTGGTTTCTTTGGCCCTTGTTCCTGTAACTCGAATCCTAGCCCGGTATATCCCATTTTAACTTTACACCATTGTGAACCTTACGCCTCTTTTACTCTCTGATCGAGGTTCTCGGCATTGAAAAATATTTGTAAACTAAATCACACGTGTATATGTTGACATTAAGAGATATACAGTCAACAAAATCAAGGGCAATGGTGATATATATGCGGCTTAGACACCAAAAAAAACACTCAACAAATGGCTACAATTTAAGGAATGTGTTTAGTGACGGCATCAGATTCCTAATTGATGGAGAAAGGTCTGGTGGCAAGAAAAGCTGCTTCTAGGAGGTTGTCAAGTGTTTTCGCTCGACAATTCCATTCTTGGGTGGTTGGTTTGGCCCTTGTTCCTGTAACTCGAATCCTAGCCCGGTATATCCCATTTTAATTTTACACCATTGTGAACCTTACGCCTTTTTTACTCCCTGATCGAGGATCTCGGCATTGAAAAATCTTCGTAAACCAAATCACACGTGTATATATTGACATTTAAGAGATATACAGTCAAGGAAATCAAGGGCAATGGTGATATATATGCGGATTAGACACAAAAAAAAACACTCAACAAATGGCTACAATTTAAGGAATGTGTTTAGTGACGGCATGAGATTCCTAATTGATCGAGAAAGGTCTGGTGGCAAGGAAAGCTGCTTCTAGGATGTTGTCAAGTGTTTTCGCTCGACGATTCCATTCTTGGGTGGTGGGTTTGGCCCTTAGTCCTGTAACTCGAATCCTAGCCCGGTATATCCCATTTTAATTTTACACCATTGTGAACCTTACGCCTTTTTTACTCTCTGATCGAGGTTCTCGGCATTGAAAAAACTTCGTAAACTAAATCACACGTGTATACGTTAACATTTAAGAGATATACAGTCAAGAAAATCAAGGGCAATGGTGATATATATGTGGATTCGTCACCAAAAAAACACACAACAAATGGCTACAATTTAAGGAATGTGTTTAGTGACTGCATCAGATTCCTAATTGATCGAGAAAGGTCTGGTGGCAAGGAAAGCTGCTTCTAGGAGGTTGTCAAGTGTTTACGCTCGACGATTCCATTCTTGGGTGGTTGGTTTGGCCCTTATTCCTGTACCTCGAATCCTAGCCCGGTATATCCCATTTTAATTTTACACCATTGTGAACCTTACGCCTTTTTTACTCTCTGATCGAGGTTCTCTGCATTGAAAAATCTTCGTAAACTAAATCACACGTGTATATGTTGGCATTTAAGAGATATACACTCAAGAAAATCAAGGGCAATGGTGATATATATGCGGATTAGTCACCAAAAAACACACACAACAAATGGCTACAATTTAAGGAATGTGTTTAGTGACGGCATCAGATTCCTAATTGATCGAGAAAGGTCTGGTGGCAAGAAAAAGTTGCTTCTAGGAGGTTGTCAAGGGTTTTCGCTCTACGATTCCATTCTTGGGTGGTTGGTTTGGCCCTTATTCCTGTAACTCGAATCCTAGCCCGGTATATCCCATTTTAATTTTACACCATCGTGAACCTTACGCCTTTTTTACTCTCTGATCGAGGTTCTCTGCATTATAAAATCTTCGTAAACTAAATCACACGTGTATATGTTGGCATTTAAGAGATATACAGTCAAGAAAATCAAGGGCAATGGTGATATATATGCGGATTAGTCACCAAAAAAAACACTCAACAAATGGCTACAATTTAAGGAATGTGTTTAGTGACGGCATCAGATTCCTAATTGATCGAGAAAGGTCTGGTGGCAAGAAAAAGCTGCTTCTAGGAGGTTGTCAAGTGTTTTCGCTCGACGATTCCATTCTTGGGTGGTTGGTTTGGCCCTTATTCCTGTAACTCGAATCCTAGCCTGGTATATCCCATTTTAATTTTACACCATTGTGAACCTTACGCCTTTTTTACTCTCTGATCGAGGTTCTCGGCATGGAAAAATCTTCGTAAACTAAATCACACGTGTATATGTTGGCATTTAAGAGATATACAGTCAAGAAAATCAAGGGCAATGGTGATATATATGCGGATTAGTCACCAAAAAAAACACTCAACAAATGGCTACAATTTAAGGAATGTGTTTAGTGACGGCATCAGATTCCGAATTGATGGAGAACGGTCTGGTGGCAAGAAAAGCTGCTTCTAGGAGGTTGTCAAGTGTTTTCGCTCGACAATTCCATTTCTTGGGTGTTTGGTTTGGCCCTTGTTCCTGTAATTCGAATCCTAGCCATGTATATCCCATTTTAATTTTACACCATTGTGAACCTTACGCCTTTTTTACTCTCTGATCGAGGTTCTCGGAATTATAAAATCTTTGTAAACTAAATCACACGTGTATATATTAACATTTAAGAGAGATATAGTCAAGAAAATCAAGGGCAATGGTGATAAATATATGCGGATTAGACACCAAAAAAAACACTCAACAAATGGCTACAATTTAAGGAATGTGTTTAGTGACGGCATCAGATTTCTTATTGATGGAGAAAGGTCTGGTGGCAAGAAAAGCTGCTTCTAGGAGGTTGTCAAGTGTTTTCGCTCGACGATTCCATTCTTGGGTGGTTTCTTTGGCCCTTGTTCCTGTAACTCGAATCCTAGCCCGGTATATCCCATTTTAACTTTACACCATTGTGAACCTTACGCCTCTTTTACTCTCTGATCGAGGTTCTCGGCATTGAAAAATATTGGTAAACTAAATCACACGTGTATATGTTGACATTAAGAGATATACAGTCAACAAAATCAAGGGCAATGGTGATATATATGCGGATTAGACACCAAAAAAAACACTTAACAAATGGCTACAATTTAAGGAATGTGTTTAGTGACGGCATTAGATTCCTAATTGATGGAGAAAGGTCTGGTGGTAAGAAAAGCTGCTTCTAGGAGGTTGTCAAGTGTTTTCGCTCGACAATTCCATTCTTGGGTGGTTGGTTTGGCCCTTGTTCCTGTAACTCGAATCCTAGCCCGGTATATCCCATTTTAATTTTACACCATTGTTAAACTTTCGCCTTTTGTACTCTCTGATCGAGGTTCTCAGCATTGAAAAATCTTCGTAAACTAAATCACACGTGTATATGTTGACATTTAAGAGAAATACAGTTAAGAAAGTCAAGGGCAATGGTGATATATATGCGGATTAGACACCAAAAAAAAACACTCAATAAATGGCTGCAATTTAAGGAATGTGTTTAGTGAGGGCATCAGATTCCTAATTGATTGAGAAAGGTCTGGTGACAAGAAAGCTGCTTCTAGAAGGTTGTCAAGTGTTTTCGCTCGACGATTCCATTCTTGGGTGGTTGGTTTGGCCCTTGTTCCTGTAACTCGAATCCTAGCCTGGTATATCCCATTTTAATTTTACACCATTGTGAAACATACGCCTTTTGTACTCTCTGATCGAGGTTCTCGGCATTGAAAATCTTCGTAAACTAAATCACACGTGTATATATTGATATTTAAGAGACATACAGTCAAGAAAATCAAGGGAAATGGTGATATATATGCGGATTAACCACCAAAAAAAAACACTCAACAAATGGCTACAATTTAAGGAATGTGTTTAGTGACGGCATCAGATTCCCAATTGATCGAGAAAGGTCTGGTGGCAAGAAAAAGCTGCTTCTAGGAGGTTGTCTAGTGTTTTCGCTCGACGATTCCATTCTTGGGTGGTTGGTTTGGCCCTTGTTCCTATAACTCGAATCCTAGCCCGGTATATCCCATTTTAATTTTACACCATTGTGAAACTTTCGCCTTTTGTACTCTCTGATCGAGGTTCTCAGCATTGAAAAATCTTCGTAAACTAAATCACACGTGTATATGTTGACATTTAAGAGATATACAGTCAAGAAAATCAATGGCAATGGTGATATATATATGCGGATTAGACACAAAAAAACACTAAACAAATGGCTACAATTTAAGGAATGTGTTTAGTGACGGCATCAGATTCCTAATTGATGGAGAAATTGTAGGTCCCGTTTTTCCGGTGGGGATCGATAACGAAAACCTTATCCTTGTTTATA